>LOEQ01006755.1:50238-80946 GCA_001685075.1 Bramus lutescens | reverse complement strand
ATGGCACTCCCTTAGGGTTGGAGGGGTGGGGGAGGGTCTGTGGAGGGAGATGGAAGGGACTGGGAGGAGGGGAGGGAGTGGTAATTTGGATTGGTATTTTTAAGAAATAATAAAAAATAAAATAAAAGGAAAAAAGAAATAGAGGTTAAAATAAAGGCACATTAAGATTAAAAATAAAAAAAGAAAAAAAAGAAAATTAGAGTGCGGTACTATTCACTGTGGTGTTTGTTTATGTCTCACACCATGAATGACAGGGGACATTTTAAACTAATTTTTGGTCCATTTTATCTTTGGGTAAATGTCTGCTTAAGTCTATAGTTGATTTCTAAAGTTGTGTTAGATGAATTTTTTATGTTCTATATATTTGTGACTCCTTTTATGTTCTGGATATTAATCCCTAGTCAGACTATAAGGTTTGTAAACATTTTCTTTAATTTTTTGGATTGTCTTATTCTATGGTGGATTGTATCATTTGCTCTTTAAAAGCTCTGAACTCATGTCCACCCAACCTTTGCTCACCGCTTTGTACTATGTGTTTTTCTCCTGTTTTCTTCTAGAAGAGTCATGGATTTTCTATTCTAGGTTTCCACCCATTTTTGGTTGACTTTTGGGAGTGATGAGAGATGCCCACTAAGTTTAAATCTTCTTGTTGTGGCTATCCAATTTCCTCAGCACTGTCTCTGAAAAGACTGTCTTTTCTCCAGTGCATGTTTATCAGCTTTGCTGAGCATCAGTTGACAATAGATGTGCAAAGATGGCAACATCTCAGCTCTCCACATATTTTCACTGGTTGATGTGTCCATTTTATGCTAAACCCTTTCTGTTTTATCACATCTTTTAGAGTGTTTTGAAATCAGATGCTATAACTTCTGCTGTTTTATTTTTATTTGACATTACTTTGTTTATTTGGGATTTTTTGTAGTTCTATGCATATTTGGGTTTTGTTTTCTTATTGTGTGAGGGATTATCATTTTCCATCAATATTTGCATAGTTGTTACACTGAATCTACAGATCATTTTAGGGAACATGGAAATTTTGACAATATTGATTTATCTAGTTAATAAACACTAGCTGTCTTCTTATTTTCATGTGTGTTCCTCTGTTGTTTCAGACACACATCTGTTTAATCGACTAAAATGGCAGTTTAAACGTGCAAGAGAAATAATTATTTGAGGCTGTAATCTCTAATAAGAACTAGACAGAAATGCAATCATGAACACAGGTTTATGGTTTGTAGATAGGCATAAAAAAACAAATTTCTATTATGAAATTAGTTAAGAATAAAGGGATAAAGCTGAAGATGGATGCTTAAAAGAAATCCCACACCAGCTCAGAATATAGTATAATAGAGTGTTATTTATTTAGGGGTAGACTCACAGATTACAGTCCTCTGCTTGAAAGGGGAACAGCAACTGAATCCAGCAGCCTGAAAAGAGCAACCTTGTGCTTTACACATAGTACAAAGCAGTGAGCAAAGGTTGGGTGGACATGAGTTCAGAGCTTTTAAATAGCAAATGATACAATCCACCACAGGAGAAGACAATCCAAAGAATTAAAGAAAATGTTTACAAACCTTATAGTCTGACTAGGGATTAATATCCAGAACATACAAGGAGTCACAAATATATAGAACATCAAAAAAGGTATTTACAGTATAATAGCCACGCCCAAGTGGGTGGGTAACTTAAAGGCTACTAGCGGTAGGAATTCCTACTTAGAGCTAGACTGAAAGAACAGTCAAGAACTTTTAAAGTTCATACCCAATGGTCTCAAGAAATTTTAGCAATATGGCAAGGCCGTCTGCTGGGAATTCCAGAATGATGGAGCAGAAGTTACACTTTAAATATTTATTCAAGCTTACAAAAATAATGAGGTTGAAAAATTAAATATTAAAGATGCAAAACTGAAAATACTTTCTTAGAAAATAGAAAATTCTGTAATGATGGAGGAGTGCTTCTTACTGACCACAGACACCTGCTCTTTAATCATTCGTGAAGGTCCTTATAGTGAGATGACTGTGCTCGCCAACTCAGTGTTTTCAGTTTTAGTTTCCTCTAGAAATGAGTGTTTTATTAGAGTGACCATCTGTCCCTAATGTGTTGTTCTAATGACTTCTCGAATTGGGAGAAAGACCAGTCAAATAGAATGATTGTTGAACAAGGGATTGGCAGACCTTCCTGTTTCGTTCTGCCCAAAACTGGCTCTTCCATATTGATAATTATCCACCAGTTCACTCATTTTCTGTTCCTCAGCTCACCTTCTTACCTCCTCACTTGGCCATCTCCGTGTATACCAAAATGGCATCTGACCTTTGAAAGGAAAAAGGCTCAAAAAAAAAATGAAGCACAAATCTTTGCTAATCTGGAAGGTGTTCTCCTGTGACTGTCGCTTCAGTGACCCAAAAGGTTTATGGGTTATGGGACTTTCTATGGTAAGATCCCAGTGCTCCCAGTGGAGTGTACGGAAGTGTGTGCTTTGTACATGTGTGATGTGATATGTGTAAATTGTGAGATGTGTTAATGTGAGTTTTGCATTACTTTATTATTGGCATGATAAGTAAATTTTACAATACAGTAGCTTAAAATAAAAGATATTTATTTCTCTCTCATATCACAATACTGTTGGTTACTGCACATTATTGGTTTTTACATTTTGTGTCATAATTCAAGATCCTCACTCCTGCCATCCTTTCAATCTCCTAGTAGACTGCATACAGGCAAAATGGAAAACTATGCTCCCTTCCTCAACAAGAAATGATGTGCACCACATTCTTTTCTGTTTTATTAAGGAAAGAATGTCATTATGTCACCTCCACCATGAATCAATGAGGTCAACAACAGTGGCCAAATGTAAGGTTTCATTTCCCCCAGCAACAATAAAACAGAAAACAGTCAGTTCCTTCTGCCATGATTCTCATCTCTAAGGTAGCAGATTCCCATTCGTAAAATTCTGGCCTCCCCAAGAAAGTTAGCTTGAAGTCTTATCTAACTCCTGTATCAGAAACAAACTCTTGTAGACCCTGATAGCATCTGTTATTTTCCATAGAGTGAGATGTGTGCTTCTAGTGGCCCAGTGACCTTCAGTCCAATTCAAGTTCCCTTTGTCAGGGCTGGATAGCTGGCTCAGAGGTTAAGAGCACATACTGCTTTTCCAGAGAACCTGAATTCAGTTCCCAGCACCCACAGCAGACAGATCACAACTGCCTGGAACTCCAACTTTAGAGAGCCTGATGCCCCCTTTTTAGTCTCTACAAACACTTTCAGTCAGGAACACAATACCTACCCACCAACCAACTCCCACATACATATATAAGAATTTATTAATAATAATAATAATAATAAAGTTTCCTTTGTGAAAACAGAAGAGTAGAAGAGAGAAGAGTGGCCCATAGCAAATTTGTAGCATGCCACCCATGATATACACCAGCCATGCCAGAACTCAGGAGGCCAAGACCGGGGAACTATGAATTACGGGCTACAAAATGAGTTCAAGGAGAGCTAAGCAACATAGTGAGACCTTGCCCACCTCAAAAAGAAAAGGATGAAAAAATAAAAAGGGGGGTTAACAAAAGGAGGAGTAAAAGCACTTTGACAGAGGAGTAAGGGTTTTTCAAAGTTCATGTGTTATATTCTGAAGAATCATTGACAGTATAGCAGGATCATCTGCTGAGAATTCTAGCACAGTGGAACAAAGGAGGAAAAAAAGAGGGAGGAANGGAAGGAAGGAAGGAAGGAAGGAAGGAAGGAAGGAAGGAAGGAAGGAAGGAAGGAAGGGAAAGAGGAAGGGAAAGAGGAAGGGAGGGAGGAAGGAAAGAAATACTAACAGGAAGAATAAAGATCCTTCAGCCGACAGGGGTGGCTTTGCTTCGCTTTGACTATTTCTGCTCCCTCAGAGGGTTGCCTTCACCCATACCTCTCCTCAGCTCCTGGGTATGTTTACTGGAAATCTGTCTTCCAGGAGCCTGTGACGTATTATCAAGCCCTACTTAACTTCATGGCTTTCCCACACTTTAGAGCTTTCTTTGTCTTCAGAGTGTGAAGGGGAAGGAAACACTCTCAGCGAGTTCTCTCCTGTGAGAAAAAGGTTACTGTTCAATGGAGAATTTCAATGAGTCTCTATTCTGCTTTACCCATTTGCTTCTTTTAGTATGCCCCAGTTCAAAATCACTGGCTTTAACCAATCCTAAGTCTTCAAATTTCAGGACTCTCAGTATATTGCTCATAACTTCTGTTCAGTCTCTAACTCTAATCTACATTCATGTCTAAAGCTGCCTGTATTTCAAGGCTTTTGCTCAAAAATTGTAAGTCTTGACTACCAGCCGACCTTGACTCTGGAACATCATTCAAGTCTACCTCTGTAGTCATGGTGCCAGGAAGAGAGAGAAAGGCAGAGACTAAGATAGAGACTGATACCTCTCCTTGCTTTTTCCTGATAAAGAGGTATTAAACTGTGTTAACGGACAACCCAAATAAGCCAAGGTAATCCCCTGTCTCAAGATCCTGGCACAACCAGATCTGCAAATACTTTGTCCTAAATAGTGTAATATTTTCTGCTTCTAGAAATAAAGTCTTTAAAAATTTTTTCAGGACCATTATTCACCCAACCACCCTTAGGGTAGAGAATTTATAATATCTACTACTGGACATATGGATAGTTACATAAATCTGTAACTATAATGGTGTATATATAGTTGTACTGTGCTGTGTGTGTGCAGTATGTGGTTCTGTGTGCAAACAATGCTTATACATGTATATGTGTGCAGTTAATATCTACATGAAAATGTATGTGGTTTGATGTGCTATTATAATATGTACATGTACTCTGCATGTGCAAGTAAGATTATTTTAATCCTTATTTCAGTATTTCTTTGATAGTCATCATGATTAATATTTAGTCAAAATTAATGATATACAGATTTAACAACAAGCAAAAACAATTTAATATATTGAAAAGAGAAAAAGGTCTAAAAGCTATAAGGGTTCCAGTCTAGCACCTTTATAAATTAAATTAAATTTTCTATTTTCTTTAGTTGTGGAGGCTTTTTACAGCTCCACCCCCACCATCCTGTGGTGTTTCATTGAGGGCTTCCGGGAACTTACCAGACAGAATTGATGCCCTGGTCTCTCACTAAAAAATCTTGAGTGGCAGGAGTTTCCCTAACTAAATTCTGAGCTATGACCTTGAGAACAACAGATAATGTCGCTGGAGCCCTGTGGTTGCAGTATAAAGAAGACATACATTGTAAAGGTGCGGGGGTGGGACTCAGAGAAGAGGGGTGGGGAGGACACCTCTTCCTTTGTCTCTACTTTAGCAAAGCAAAAAAAGCCTCCAACTTTCATATACATGAGGTCTACTTTGTTGTAATATCTTGTCAAATAAATTGAGTCTTTAATGTGCAATATGTTTCACACGCCCCCCCACAAGCACACACCTTAACTATCAAGAAGACTCACTATCAAAGGGCTGCACAAACTCAATTTCACAAACCAATAAACACAGCTTTTGCATTAATTACCATTTTAGCTTCTTGGAGTGATCAGAGTTATCAGGAAGATGTTCATTATTGCCAGACTTTATCTGATGGAAGTGGATTTCTTGCTCTTCACAAGTTTAAGACTTCCCAAAGAGAACAAGTTACCATTTGGGGCAATGTGGATGCCTGCATGGGAGTTCCTGAGGGAGCAGACCTGAGTCAGTGACCTCTGTGGGACTGGAAATGAGCCAGAGGCCTCCCTGGGAGCAGGCCCCAGCCAGGAACCTCCATAGGAGCAAGCAGGCCTGAGCCAATCATTTCTGTGGGACCAGGCCTGAGCCAGCGACCTCCACAGGAGCAGGCCCAATCAAGCAACCTCCATGGGAGCAGGACCAAATGACCTCCAGGATTGCAGATCAACCTCTAGGTGCACCAAGCAACTTCCAGTGATGCCAAGTGACCTCCGATATGACTGGAACTGTGGACTCAACTTCACCATGAGGAGCAACCATCTGAGCCTAGGATTCACTGGCACCTGGAAGAATGACCACCAGAGGCATGACCCAATCACATCTATCCTATCCGAGGAAAAGATGGGTAGACAAGGTAAAAACACACTCAACACCACAAAGAGCAATGCAACATCAACAAAAACTAGTGACTACAACAGCAAGATGGGAACACTCCAACACAGATGAAACAGAAAAAAAATTACCTAAAAAATAGCTTTAGGAGAATGTTTGAGGCAGGCTCTTAAAGAAGAAATGAAAGATTCTCTCAAAGAAATGGAGGAAAAGACAAACAAAAAATTGGAAGAAATCAACAAAAACTTTAAAGAAAAACAAGAAAAAGCAATCTAACAGGTGAAAGAAATGATTCAAGACTTGAAAACTAAAATAAAGACAATAAAGAAAACATAAACTGAAGGAATTCTAGAAATGAAAATAAGGGAAAACAATCAGGAAACAAAAAGGCAAGCATAAACAGCAGAGTACAAGAGATGGAAGAGAGAATCTCAAGTGTTGAGATACAATACAGGAAATAGACTCATCAGTCAAAAAAAATTTTAATCTAACAAAAGCATAACACAAAATATCCAGGAAATATGAGACACCATGAAAAGACCAAACCTAAGAATAATAGGGATAGAAGATTTCCAACTCAAAAGGATGGAAAAGATATTCCACAAAATCATAGAAGAAAACTTTCCCAACCTAAAGAAGGTTGTTCATATGAAGATAGAAGAAGCTTACAGAATGCCAAATAGACTGCCCCCTCAAAAAATCCCCATGCCACATAATAATCAAAACAACTAAACATACAAAATAAGGAAAGAATATTAAGATCTCCAAAGGAAAAAAAGCCAACATATAAAGGGAGATCTATCAGAATTACTCCTGACTTCTCAATGAAAACAATGGAAAGCAATGAAAGCCAGAAGGTCCTAGTCAAGTGTTAGGCAGACATTAAGAGACCACTAATGCCAGCCCAGGCTACTATGCCCAGCAAAACTTTCAACCACTATAGATGGACAAAACAAGAAAGATATTCCATGATGGAACCAGATTTAACCAATACCTAGCCACAAATTCACCCCTACACAAAGTACTAGAAGAAAAACTCCAACCCAAGGCAGTTTACTACATTCACAAAAAACACAGACAATAGATGATCTCCCAGCAGCAAATCTCAAACAACAAGAAAAACACACAAAATAACATCACCAACAATGAAAACTTAAATAACAGGCACTAGCAATCACTGGTCATTAATATCCTTTAATGTAATTGGACTCAACTCACCTATAAAAGGCACAGGCTAACATATTGGATACAAAAACAGAATCTATTCTTCTGCTGCATGCATGAAACACACCTCAACCTCAAAGACAGACATCACCTCAGAGTAAAGGCTTAGGAAAAAATTTTCAATCAAATGGACCTAAGAAAAAAAGCTGGGGTAGCTATCCTGATATCTAACAAAATAGACGTCAAACTAAAATCAATCAAAAGAGACAAAGAAGGACATTTCATGTTGGCCACAGGAAAGGTCACAAGAGGAAATCTCAATACTGAATATGTATGTCCCAAATACAAGGGCACCCTCACATGTAAAAGAAACATTGCTAAAGCTTAAATCACACACTAAACTCCACACACTAATAGCGGGAGACTTCAACACTCCACTCTCACCACTGGACAGGTCTGCCAGACACAAACTTTAGAGAGAAATAAGGAAACTAACAGACGTTATGACTCAAATGAACTTAACAGACATCTATAGAACATTTCACCCAGACATAAAAGAATTTACATTCTTCTCAGCACCTCATGGAACCTTCCAAAAAACTGACCACATACTGGGTAGCAAAGCAAACCTCAACAGATACAAAAAAAAAATGGAATAACCCCATGTATCTTATCAGATCACCATGGCTTAAAATTAGAATTCAACAGCAACACTAATTTGAGAAAACCCACAAACACATGGAAGAAATTAAAGACTTCCTAAAATCCCACAAAGATGGCCACATAACATATGCGAATTTATGGGACACAATGAAAGCAGTGTTAAGAGGAAAGTTCATAGCACTAAATGCCTATATAAAGAAGCTGGAAAAATCCTACACTAGTGAGTTAACAGAACATCTGAAAACTCTACAACAAAATGAAACGAACTCAGCCAGGAGGACTAGATGGCAGGAAATAATGAAATTGAGAGCAGAAATCAACAATATAGAAATAAAGAAAACAGTACAAAGAACCACTGAGACAAAGAGTTGATTCTTAAAGACAATCAATAAACAGACAAACCTTTATCCAAACTAAACAAAAGGCAGAGAGAGAATATTCAAATTAACAGAATTAGAAATGAAAGGGGATTATAACAATAGACACAGAGGAAATGCAAAGAATCATCAGGTCATACTTCAAAAAGTTGTACTCCACAAAATTGAAAACTTAAAGGAAGTGGACAATTTTCTAGATAAATATCACTTACCAAAATTAAATCACGACTAGATAGGCAAATTAAGTAGGCCTATATAACTGTTAAAAATAATAGAAACAGTCATCAAAAGTCTCCCAACACCCCCCCAAAAAAAAGCCCAGGACCAGATGTTTTCCATGAAGAATTCTACAAGATTTTCAAAGAAGAACTAATAACAATATTCTTCAAATTGTTCCACACACCATAAACAGAAGGAACATTACCAACCCCTTTTTACAAGGCTATAACTACCCTGATGCACAGCCATTCAAAGACATTACTAAGAAAGAAAATTACAGGCCAATCTCACAAATAAACATTGATGTAAAAATACTAAATAAAATACCAGCAAACTGAATCCAAGAACACATCAGAAAAATCATCCACCATAAAACAGTCAGCTTCATCCCAGAGATACAGGTTCAGTTCAACATACAAAAATCTGTCAATGTAATTAACCATATAAACAAACTAAAAGAAAAAACACATGATCATCTCATTAGATGCTGAAAAGGCCTTTAACAAAATACAACATCCCTTCATGATAAAGGTCTTGGAGAGAGCAGGGCTATAACATACCTAAACACAATAAAGGTAATATACAACAACCTAACAGCCAACATCAAATTAAATGGAAAGAAATTCAAAGCAATCACATTGAACAAGACAAGGTTGTCCACTCTCTCCATATCTATTTAATATCATACTTGAGGTTCTAGCTAGAGCAATAAGACAATGAAATGAGATCAAGGGGATACAAATCAGAAAAGAAACCAAGCACTCACTATTTGCTGATGATAGTTTATATAAGTGACCCCAAAAATTCTACCAAGGAAATTTTGCAATTCATAAACACCTTCAGTAATGTAGCAGGTTACAAGATTGACTTAAAAAATCAGTAACTCTTCTTGATACAGATCATAAATGGACTGAGAAAGAAATCAGAGAAATATTGCCCTTCATAGTAGTCACAAATAACATAAAATATCTTGGAGTAACTCTAACCAAACAAGTGGAAGGCCTGTATGATAAGAACTTAAAATCTTTGAATAAAGAAATTAAAGAAAACACGAGGAAATGGAAAGATCTCCCATGCTCTTGGGTAGGTAGAATTAACATAGTAAAAATGGCAACCTTAACAAAAGCAATCTACAGATTCAATGCAATGCCCGTCAAAATCCCAACAAAATTCTTCACAGACATTGAAAGAACAATATTCAATTTCATATGGAAAAGCAAAATATTCAGAATAGTCTAAACAATCCTGTACAATAAACGAACTTCTGGAGGCATCACAATATCTGACTTCAAACTCTACTACAGAGCTACAGTAATGAAAACAGCCTAATACTGGCATAAAAACAGACAGGAGGACAAATGGAACCAAATCACAGACCAGGATAACAATCCACATACCTACAAACACTTGATTTTTGACAAAGAAGCAAAAAAATATCAAATGGAAAAAAAAAGAAAATATATTCAACAAATGGTGCTGACATACCTGGATATCAACATGTAGAAGAATGAATATAGATCCATATCTATTGCCAAGCATAAAACTCAAGTCTAAATGAATCAAAGACCTCAACATAAAACCAACCACACTGAACCTCATAGAATAGAAAGTGTGAAGTAACACTTGAATGCATTGGCCCAGGAGACCATTGCCTAAATATAACCCCAGTAGCACAGACACTGAGAGAAACAATTAATAAATGGGACCTCCTGAAACTGAGAAGCTTCTGTANAGAACTCAAGAAATTGGTCATCAAAAGAACAAATAATCCAATTTAAAAAAAAAATGGGGTAGAAACTTAAACAGAGAATGCTCAACAGATGAATCTAAAATGGCTGAAAGACACTTAAGGAAATGTTCAACATCTTTAGCCATCAGAGAAATGCAAATCAAAACAACTCTGAGATTCTATCGTATACCTGTATGAATGGCCAAGATAAAATCACTGATGACAGCTTATGCTGGACAGGATGTGGGGTAAAGGGAACACTCCTCCATTGCTAGTGGAAGTGCAAACTGATAAAGCTGCTTTGGAAACCAATGTGGCAGTTTCTCAGAAAATTAGGAAACAACCTACCTCAAGATCCAGTAAATCCACTTTTGGGTATACACCCAAAGGATGCTCAATCGTACCACAATGACATGTGCTCAACTATGTTCATAGCAGCATTGTTTGCTATAGCCAGAACCTGAAAACAACCTAGACGCCTCTCAACCAAAGAATAGATAAAGATGTAGTATATTTATACAATGGAGCACTA
The DNA here is from genome assembly GCA_001685075.1 of Bramus lutescens. Taxonomy (NCBI): domain Eukaryota; kingdom Metazoa; phylum Chordata; class Mammalia; order Rodentia; family Cricetidae; genus Bramus; species Bramus lutescens. Next base: position 70,204 of record LOEQ01006755.1, on the reverse strand, counting down.
AACAGTGAAAAAAATAATATCTTGAAATTTGTGGGCAAATGGATGGATCAAGAAAACATCATACTGAGTGAGGTAACCCAGACCCAGAAAGACAAATATCATATGTACTCACTCAAAAGTGTTTTTAGACATAAAGCAAAAGAAAAAACAGCCTACAATTCACAACCCCAGAGAACCAACACAACAAAGACTACCCTAAGAGAGACATATATGGATCTAATCTACATGGGAAGTAGAAAAAGACAAGATCTCCTGAATAAATTTGGAACATGGGGATCATGGGAGAAGGTAAAGGGGGAGGGAGAGGAAGGGAGGGAAGTGAAGAAATATATATAGCTCAATAAAAATTTTTAAAAATTTCTGCATAATTTTATTTTCTTTGTGCATCTTGACTGGCGGATAGTTAGCCTTCCTATTTTGGAGAACAGAATACCAAGGCTTTGTGACTACACAAACTCTCCTTCAGGACCTTGACATTCCCACTGCTGGAGCATCCCTCAGGGCAGTCAGCAGTTTAACAGAGCAACAACTAATAAAGCCTGTTAGGCTTAATGTCCTCTAGAGACTGCTTCCTTACATGATACCAGGTTGCTTTTTTTTTATACTTACTTACATAAAATGTATTAGAGCCAAAATCATGAAACGGTTTGGATATGGCTTGTCCACAGTAGTTTCATGTGCTAGAGTCTTCATGTCCAATGTAGTGATGTTGAGGGGTAATGCGTAGCTCCTTTAAGAAACAGTGCCTTCTCAGGTATATGGTGCCACCATTGGAGCTGTTGGTCATGGAAGCCACAGAAGTTCCCAAAAAGTACAGGCTATTGCTCTTGACTTTTTTTTTTTATTGCTCCCAGGACCTGATGGTAACACTATATTGATGAGGATACCACCTACTTTGGCCGTGGACTAGAGAAGTCCAGCTGGAATTGAGCCATAAGGTGGTTCCCTAATAATTAGCCACCATAGAGCCAGAAGGCGCTACACAGGCTCTCAGAGGGCAAAAGCAACCAATATCTTACCCAGCTGTGAATACTATGAGCTGCAATAACAAGGTTCCGGGAAGGATGTGCCCTCAGGCACAACAGTGACATGAAGGTGAAGAAGGTAACCAATAGCTTTCTAATTGGATCCGAGTCCCACTCCCTGACTGTAAACTCATGCCAGCTTCTATGAACTTAATCAGGATGTCCTGCGGCTAGAGAGTCATTTTCCCTGTCAGGGAGATTAATCCTCTTGTTGTCAAACTGCTTTCTAAATACTCTTCTTCATGACTACAGATGAGTGCTGGACTCAGTCTTCGGTAGAAACTCTCATATTGCAGCAGGAAGTGGTTAATGTCAAAATCCATAATTGGTTGAAGTGTCAAGAATAAGTGATGGTCAAGTGCTCAGACCTAAATGGGAAGGTCACATTTTCCTAACTTTCCCCAGGACATTGGTGTCATACTCTTTGGACTCACCAGCCACCAGATTCATGAAGCAAATAAACCTTTTTACTGTATAAAGCATTCATAACGATAGAAAAGAAACTGTTACAGAAATAAATCTCAGATGAGAGGAACAAGTTTTTGTCTTTCAAGATCTATTCAAAGTACAGTAAATATGGTTAATAATAGCAAATTATAATGTTTGAAAATGCTCAGACAGTATATTTTAGCACAAAAAATTAATAACTATTTGAGATTATTTATATAATTAGCTCCATTTAATGACATTAGAATTTATTCATAAATAATATTATTTGTATGCCATAAATACAAGTTGTCAATTTATAGTAAAATTTTAAAATAAGGGAAATTTGCAGTTCTGATATCCAATTCAATTTTTATTATGCTTTGCAAAAACAACAAGTCCACAGCTGTCTGATGACTAAAAAGAAGAAGAAAGAAAGAAAAACCCCTACCTTCATTACCATAAAGAGTTTTTAGAATCTTAGGCTCCAGGTTAAGGACAAAGGAACCTCCAAAACTTCTGTTGCTCTGTGGAGCGTGTACAGAAAACCTGTGATCAGCCTGCAGATAAGAAGAGATTTTAACTGATCTAATTATCCCCACACTGAAGACGTGCAAGAAAATGCAGATGAGGTAAAGCAGCCTTACCTAGTTCTAAGAACATGCAGATCCACTGAGGCTTTACAGAGATATTTTTGGACTTTGCAATGTTTTAACCACATTATTATCATGATAAATATACTTCCTGACATCTGTGCCAGTAATCAATCATGGAAATTTCAAGTAAGCAGTCTTAGCTTTAAAAAGCTCCATTCAATCACATTAACTTTTTTGTTCAAGAGAAGAGTTAACTTATAAATATATTCCGAATATGATAATGTAAATATATCTTTAGTTCTTAATGTTTCTTTTTCTAGTTTACTCTTATTTTAAACTTTATTTTGTGTGTGTACACACACACATGCATGCTTGCATGCATGCATGCATATGTGGACATGCATGAGAGCTCCCATAGAGCCAGGAGAAGAGGGTGTCGGATCCTCTGGAGCTCAAGTTTAGGCAGTTGGGAGTTGTTCAGTGGGGAACTTGGAACCAAAAGAGGGTCCTCTATAAGAGCAGCAAGTACTCTTAACCGCTGGGTCATGTCTCCAGCCCCAGCTAGGGGTTCTTACACCAAGATTTTAATGTTAATTGCTCATCTCATTTTTATTGAGTGAGCTCTGTCCACAGCTCTGACCTTGTTTTGTGTAGATAAGATATAGAGAGCACCAGGAGATACCCTTGCAGAGTTCCTAATGTAACCCAGGCTCGGGGATCTGAAAGGAAGAATGAAAAGACAACAAAGGAATACATTTAGTGGCATGAACTACAATGATTCTGGGTCAGAAAATATAAAGGTCAATCATGGAAAGAGAGAGAAAAGACTCAGAGTTGGTCCCTGACTGCCCCATGGATATGCAGTGGTTTAGACAAGACAAATCTCTCAAAAAGTATCTCAGGAGAGTTCCTTTCTACTGAAGTTCTGAAAACAAAGACATCTTTGGTCATCAACCATGATGTATAAATCCTGCCTTTTTTATTCTTGAGGGTATATAAACGATATATGTGAGTGTGGGCCCACACATACTGTAACATACATGTGGATGTCAGAGAACCACCTTAGACATTGTTTCTCACCTTCTACGTGGTTAGGTACAAGGCTTCTTGGCTGTTCACCACTGTGTGCCCTATGCTAGCAAACCCAAGAGCTTCCCTGGGTTCTCTTGCCTCTGCCTCCTATCTTCATGTTTTAATACTGATTATCACTTAGTTGGGACTTGACCTCAGGTCTTCACGTTGTACATAGAACAAATGCTTTGTTAGCTGAGTCACCCATCTCCCTGGTGCCTACTTTTCTTGTAGATTCTAAAGTAATTGCAAAAGGAAAAAAATAGAAACAATGGCTCAGCAGTTAAGAGCATTGGCTGCTCTTCCAGAGGACCTGGGTTCACTTCTCAACACCAACATGGCAGCTTACAACTGTCTGTAACTCCAGTTTCAGAGGATCTGACACCCTCACACAAACATACATGCAAGCGAAACACCTCAATCCACATAAGACAAGCCTAAATATATCATTACAAACAAGGGACTGGGTGTTCTAGATTTTTCTTCCTTAGGGGGGAAAAGTCTGCAGCTTCAGCCTGGTTACTTTTTCTTTGTAGTTTTCTTCCACCACTAGGTAGAAGCATGCTTATCAAAGATAAATAGAAAGGATCATGCAGTGAGAGCTAGGATAGATTTATTTACGTAGATATCTCTCACCAATATATTTCATTTCATAGAATATTCCAGCAGAAAAACAAAAAACATACTTCTTTCCAGATTGTGACAACTTCGCTTTTTTTTTCTTTTAAACCTGTTTAAAAGAAGAAGGAAAAAGCCCCGTATTTTTTTCCATATGCTTTTGTGTCTTTTCAATCAAAAAGAGCTAAGTATGCTACTCTTGTGGAGGTAAAGACCGACTGGACATTAGAGGTTCAGTCTCAGATTTGAGGAAAGGGATGAAGTGCCATTTTTGTTTTATTTTACTTTGCTTTGTATGTCTTTGTTATGTTTGCAGTTCACAATGTCTTTTTTGTATATAGGCTGTGTATTTGTTCATTGACCTCTATTCTTGCTATGTAGCTAGGCTGGCCTCCAACTTGAGACTCTTCTGCCTCTGCCTACCAAGGCTAGGATTACAGCATGCACTACCATGCCTGTCTATTTATTTTCCTAAATTAGAATGAAAGACTTTGCTTTCTTGACTCTGACCACTCCATTTTCTGCTTTACTCCTTTACTAACACAAACCAACAAATAACTAAGTGCGTTAGTGTTATTTCTAGAATTGGTGATTGGGTTTTAGACAAAAAAAAATTACTTTTCAAGGACTTCTTTGACATCTATCTGTAGAAGAAAAGAATTGGTAGAATGAAGGCATATTAAAGGGAGGTTTCTGGGATTGATTTACACAGTAAGGTCGTGCCAGTCCAACAGTGGCCATCTCATGCTAAAGAGGCTGAGAATCCAGTAGTTGGTTCCTTCTAAGAGAGAGGACTGAAGGACTCCTGGAGAGCGCTGGTCTCCAGCCTGTGCTGGAAATCAAGGGAAATGGGTCTAAGATTGATGAACGGAGGCAGCTAGGGCAGATGAAGTTGCATACAAGAGTGAAAGCAACAGTCAAGTCTCCTTCCTCCCTGTCCCTTTCACCTGTCTGCCACCAGAAGGTGCTGTTCATATTAGGGTGTGTATTCCCACTGTAGAAAATCTGGTCAAGAAAACCTCTCCCAGGAGACTCAGTGATGTGCTTTTGTATGATCCTACTCAAGTTGACAACTAAGAGTAGCCATCACAATCCCTGCTCTTGACTTCTAATTTTAGAGGCATAGGAAGTGTTTTATATAATATCCATAAAAACTTGAAAAATAGAAAGTGTAAATACACATGACACCATGTGGTTAGAGATAATTTGGTTTCTACACATGCCATGGGAGGCTTTGGTTGTCATGAGGGTGGCTTTGAGAGGTTCCTTGTCATATGGGATCTGTCACTGTTCTTTTCAAGTACAGGTTTAAAAACCCACGCTTGGCCTCCCAGGAAATGCGACTCCTCGCTCCTGCAACCTGAAAGTGAACTTCTTCCCAAAGCGCTCAGTCCCTTCCAACTACAAGCAAGCAAGTTTGCAAGGTAGCTTCTGGGGACAGGGAAGGTGTCACAGCTTTTGCAACCCTGCTCCCACACTAAAACACTACCGTTCCAATTGTAATCATTTCCAGAGTTCCCTTGAGTGATTTTAGATCTACATGCTCATTCTGCACAGAGAAATGTAGTTACTGTCACCCATAAGAAAGCATCTCCTTGAGCCAAGGAGAAGGCTCTGGGAGAAACGTGCTTATTGCAGAAGCCTGAGAACCGGAGTTCAGATCCCCAGACATCACATGAAAAAAGCCTGGTGTGGCATCGTGTGCCTGTAACTGCTGCACATAACGATTATGCTGCAAAATAATCCTTCTGTTCAGTGTGTGAGTAATGCTGTTATGATTGGCTTAATAAGATGCTAATTGACTGGTAGCCAGGCACAAATTATAGGTAGGACAATCAAACTAGGAGAATGGTAGAAAGAAGGGCAGAGTCAGAGGAGTCTCCAGTCAGACGCAGAGGGAACAGGAGATGAATATGCCTTGCTAATAAAGGTATTGCCACGTGGCAGATCATAAATAAGGAATATGGGTTTACTTAAAATGTAAGAACTAGTTAGTAATAAGGCTAAGCTATTCGAAGAGCATTTGTGATTAACAGTAAGCCTCTGAGTGATTATTTGAGAGCAGCTGTGGGACAGGAAAACTCAGCCTACATGTAGCTGCAGAACTATAGGAAATGAGACTGGTGAAGAATCGCAGGGCCTCTCTGAACAGCCAGTCTAGCAGAAGTAAGATTTGGATCCACTGGGACACCCTGTCTCCAAATAATAAAATATGGAAGCAACTGAAGAAAGTGTCCTCTGGCCTCTACATTGGCCTACATGGGCAAGTGCTCCTGTACACACATGTATACATATACACATGCATGCGCACACACACACATCAATTCTATTACACTTGTATCTTCTTCATCAGTAGAAACAAAATTGCTTTAAAAATTGTTCAGCCATAGTTAATATTGCAAGAAAATAGAGTGCCTGATGGAATCAAATAAGCCCTGGGAGGAAGCAAATCTGTTATAGGGGTGTTCTGGAAAGATAAAGCAGAAAAGGAGAGAAAATAGTAACACAGGATCCTGGTGGACAGAGACCACTGATGAAAGATGATTTCGCTGAACACAGGGTCTCTCAACTTGCACTTTATGGCCCTGTCTCACTCTCTGTGCTAGAAACAAGCAGAGTCCTTCCAGAGATATTCAAATTTCTCTTCCAAATCTCAGAAATGTAACCTTCAGTCACAGAGCATGTAGGGATCACAGAGTTTAAAAAGAAATCAGTTTATGAAATGAGGTCCATTCCTATCTTTGCAAAAAGAACTTCCAGGGCCTGATCCCCATAACATGTTTTAATGGACATTACTCATTAATTTATCAGATAACTTTACAACCGTTTCATTTTTTTCCTCCTTGAAGTTGCATGAAATAACCATTGTCTGCTGGCTCTAATCTATCAAGGAGCCCATTTTCCCCACATTCCTAAATATGGACCTGCAACCAGAGCTTCATATCTCTTAAAAGGCTAAGTCAAACAAAGAAATGATGTATGCATTCAGTACATTACTATTGCTCTTTTAGTAGGTATCAGGTAAGCAGAGTTAGTGCTTGACTGTCACAAACTTGCTTAACTTTAAAAACTTATTAAATTCTGATTTTATGGTCTACTATTTGAGGCATTAAAATACAGCAATATAAACAACATAAATAATAGTGGAGTTCTATACTTACCCACAGATACCTAGATTATCTGCATGATAGAAAAAAAATGCTCTGTGTGGGAGAGGGAGGAGAGAAAATTGTATGTCTAATAATAATCAAACAATAAAAGTAGAAAATAAGACATCTTCAGAAAAAAAAAACTATGGACGGGATGGCTTACTGGTTTCTAGGCAAACAGGGCAGCTTGATTAGTCTGCTCTGCCGAAGAGACAGCTGCTTTCAGGCTCTATTTGCTTCTGCCTCACAGACTTCCTCCTCCTCTCCCTCCTCTTCTTTAAGAGTCTGCATTCCAGATCACTGGACAAACCAGCCTCCACCCAGTTTCCCACTTCACCAAGCTCCCCCTTGTTCGATGGCTTATCTCAGAACTGTGGGTAGCTACATAGAGAGGGTCAGGCCCATCCCCATGGAATAGCAGAGAAGTGCTTGGTGTTATTCTCAACTATGTTTGCCAGTCGGAATTATGGTTGTTCCCTGGGGGCAGACACTCCTCATCTCATGAAGGAATTGCATCCTAACAAACCTGTTATAAATTACAGAATAGTACAAGTCTAAAATGCACTTCTCTGTATAATCTACTATCACAGCTTAGCAATGCAGCCCCATATAGAGAATTGATCCGGTCATGGGCTGGGTCATTTCCGCTAGGACAGGGAGAGAAGGAAGAAGGGGAAAGAGGAGGAAGAGAACGGAAACCTGAAAGAGACAGGGCGAAAGATAGAATCCTGGGCCATATTGTGAAGTCATAGCCGGGAGATACTGGGTCTGTGCTTCTTGTCCCTTTGTAAAGTCCAGTGTCATATGCTGAACCAACGCAAGGCTGGGGTCTTGTGTATTTATTTGGTAACTCTGCATCCACAGCTGGATGACGATAGGAACACTGTTTGTCCTGATCACATCTGTGTCTCTACCTCCCCACAGGCTGTGCTCAACATTTTAAATATTTTGAAATCAACTTCTTTCCTGGATAAAAGTTTTTTCTTTATGTGATCCTTAAACTATCCATTGGTTTAAGAGTCTTATCTCAGAAATATAGCAAGAATAATGAAGACGGTTTTCCTAACATGTCTGGTAATGACAGGTGGTGGATTGTCCATGGTAGAGTTATAGTATTGGAAGGAAGAAGTGGGCCAGTGCCCCCTCTTTTCAAAGCCTGGGGCTGGAGACACCACACAGACAACCCCTCCAGGCTGCCAAAGAGACTATCACATGGACAGATTGGGGCAGCTGACTCAGGTAGCACAGAGTGTGGTGTAGTAAGAAAAGGTGCGGCAGGCTGTGTCCCACAGCCCGGCTAGCTTAACCCCTGAAATAATCACACAGAAATCTGTATTAATTAAATTGCTGCCTGGCCCATTATCTCTAGCCTCTTTTTGGCTAACTCTCACATCTTGCTTTAACCCATATCTAATAATTTGTGTAGAACCACAAGGCCGTGGCTTACTGGGAAAGATTCAGCATGTCTGACTCTGGCAACTTCATGGCGGCTCTCCCTAACTCTGCCTTCTTCCTCCCAGAATCCTGTTCTGTCTACTCTACCCACCTAAGGGCTACCCTATCAAAAAGCTAAGGCAGCTTCTTTATTCAACCAATGAAATCAACACAAATACAGAAGGACCTCCTACACCAGTGTGGCCCTGGAGGAATACAGCAGAGAATAGCTCATAGTTCACTCAGAGGTGCACACACAGCCATCTCTAGTGCACACACTGTGACTCAGAAAACGTCATTTCAGTAAGTCTTTCATTAACCTAATCACATTAGCTTAGTTGGCATAGTTTTCTTTCTCTTCACTCTTTTGTTGTCGTGTCCCTGCTGTGTACCAGTTCCTGAGCTAAGTCCTTAAGATGCCAGAATAATAAGACAAACACCACTTCAAACCGGCAATGAGGAAACTAGACAGACTATTATGAGACCATGTTGGAGTCTAGTGCCAAAACCAGATTGAGGAGATCATGCGGAGCCTTGCTAGGGGCTAGGAGGAAATCAGAGTGCGATTCTGGATTGAAGGGTTCACAGCAGGCACATATGTAATAAAAGAGTCTGTCTCTCCAGCAGGAGGGAGGACAGGAGGGAGAAAAGAGCACGTGACAGTATGTCTAGTAGGCAACAGGCATGTGCCAGGAGATGTGTACAGATCCCTCCGGCTGGAGGAGAGAATGCAGACTTGGGGCTGGTAGTCATGAGTCAGAAAAGGAACAGAGCAAGCTAGGTCCTCCAGACTCTCCCAATTAAGACTTCAAAATTTCTTAAGGCTAATGACTTCCCAAATCCTTTCAAGCACACACAGCATGCTTCAGGAAGTTCAGTCTTAGGGCTCGGTGTAGGACGTACCAAAGGCATGCCTTTTCAAGGAATCTCCAGAGCTGCCTTCTCTAATCTCTACACATAACCTATGGTCCTCTTGGGACCTCAAGACCTTTGTAATTGACATCTGTATGCAAGGCTGCTCAGGCAGAGCAGTGTTCCAAAAAACAAGGGAGTGAGAGGCATGTGGCTGAGTGAGGTTGTCACTTGTTGCTTTAATTTTGGCTTTTGAGATTGCTCTGATGAAGAATAAATGGGTGGTAACATGGTGGAGTGACCACATTTGTTAACATGATGTGGTGCAAGGCTGACTGTGGACAGGTACATATACAGTATTTATTGTGATCTCTGGGTATTTATCACACTCTCCCTCATACCCAGAAGGTGTGTCTTGTCTCTAGGGCTTGGGGAAAGAAATACATCATTGCACTAATTCTGTCTTATCCACAGTTCTGTTTCCCAGAGCTTTGCTAGCCACAGTCGAAAATACTGGGTCTGGAGAGGAGTCTCAGTGGTAAATTCTTGTTGCTTTTGCAAGAGGAACCCCAGCACCCATTGGGTTGCTCACAACAACCTGTAACCCTTATTTCAGTGGATCCAACAGGAGTACATGCGGTACACATACATGCGTGGATGCAAAACATTCATATACATAAAGTAAAATAAATTGAATGTTTTTAAAACCTAAAACTCTAAATCATTAAGTGAAAATATCCAGAAGCTAATAATTCACAAATTTTAAACTGTATAATGTTCTGCATAGCATGGTGAAATACTGCAATGCCCTAAGTCGTCCTGCCCACGAAATGAACCATCCCTGTGTAGAGATATCAATGCAGTATATGCAGTATATGCTGTTACCTGCTTAAAAACTGTCCCAGGAAACTCTTCAACTGCAGTGGTTTTGACATGCTTGTGTTCAATGAACACTAATATGACTTAACAATGACCTCAAAGCAAGAGAGACGCAAAGAAGGACACAAGGAAGAACAGATGAACTCTGGGATTGTGTAGCAATTCCCAGAGGAATGTGCTGGTACGGCCTATGGCTCCAGCCACATTCTGTGGTTCCTGGCACACATTGCCTGTGGATGAGCAGCACCACTGTGTCCTGGTGCAGAAGCTGACTTCTGGCCTCCTCCCTGAAGTTACAAATCACAACCTGCTCCTGGTAGGAAGAGAGAAGTCCTAACAGGAAGAATGGAGAACTCCTGACCTAGAAAGAAGCTGAAGACTGAAGATAGGGGCAGAGACGAGTTAAGGTTTTCAAAAGTCTGCAGCTTTGACAACCTAAGGGGTCTCTTTCATAAAAAAAAAAAAAGAACAGAAATACAAATACAAATTAGAAGGGTGTGAGGGAAGTTCCTTTACAAGAAAAAGTTAAATTATTATAAACTGACTTTGGTAGGTGTTTTAAAGCAACACAGTCATATCCATGGTACTTATTTCTCAACTGACCCTCGCAGCTGTGTAATATGGTGCCAGCTGTGTCGGCTTGTGTCCTTCACTGTAGGCCCATATTTCTACATGGTGAGTTCTCGGGCTATCCTTGGTACCCAAAGCAATCACGCACCCTCTAGACAGGCAGTCACTCCCTAACAAAGGCTCGGGATGTACTGCTCCTTCTCTTTTGGTATTATGTAGATGCCTGAGAAGAGGTGTGAATTCCAAGCTAGTGACAGAGTTGCCCATGTGACTGTAGTCCCGCACCACCACCCCAAAGAGAATGTTAACGAACCTCCACCTTAGTTTACCTTGGGGAATAAAAGGTGTTTAAAAAATAAACGCGGCTGACCCTCAGGAATGAATGAAGCCTGAGACTCCCTTCCCATATTGCTGTGTGAACTGTGTCTCAATTTTTCCCGTGCCTCCATGCCGGTCCAGAGAGGGAAAAGTAGTTTATGTTGGGGCATCGGACCCCAACACTTCACATGATTCTTGACATGACAACTGTGTTTTCTATGTATGTAGACACCCAAGACTTCATTCTGCCATGGGAAAATAAGGTAGAGCGATGGTATCCAATGGCCATTGGTTATCACTGAAAATTTAGAAAGGTGTCCTCAGCTTTACAACCCCTTTTGATACAATCGTCTAAATGTTCAGAATTCTTGAGTTCAGAAAAAAAAAAACCTCTATCAAGTTTCAAAATTTCAAGTCACTTCAAGTTTCCTTTTGGCGTAACCAGTGCTTTAATTGCAAATGTACATGTCTGTGTCAGGATATGCCGCTTGTGTGGGGGGGCCCAGGAAGACCAAAGGAGGGTGCATAGGAATTACAGGAGGTTGTGAGTCACCTAACATGGGTGCTCGAAACCAAACCCAAGTCCTCTAAAAGAACATCTTAACTTCTGAGCCACCTTTGCAGTCTCAAAATGATGTGACCAATTTTCTAATTTTTCCTTATTTATTTATTTATTTTACATACCAACCACAGTTTCCCCTCCCTCCTCTCTCCCTGTTCCCTTCCCCCACCTCCTGCCTACCCCCTATCCACTCCTCCTCAGTTAAGAAATGGACAGATCTCCCATGGGCATCAACACTCATTCTAATAGGTGACACCATTGGCCAGTTTGCCATTGATGTCTTTGTACCGTGTAATGGGCATTTCTAACTTGATCATCAAAGTTGCTAGTCTATGTCAAAATAGCAAAAACTTCAAATCTTTTTTCAATGAATCCATGAGTCATTTATCTTCATTAATTGGGTTATTAAGCAGTCTAAGAGCATATTCATTACTGTTATTTATTACTTTCATATAGAGTGAATTTTTAGCTTAAAAGTAATGAAAAGCCATTCAATGGGGTTTCAGTTAATTACATCTGATGTTGATACACAGTAAAACAGCCGTTCCTGCATCAAGTTTACTTAGTTTAAGGTCGCAGTTTTATGCCTTTCTCACTTTCATTCTGATCAATTGTTTGGAATATTGAATTACACTTACTTTTTCATTTTCACATTTTCTCCAAGAGGTCATAGAAAAATTAATCAAATTCAGTGATTTAGTCATTAATTCTCATGATTTCAATCAGTATCATTTTTTAAAAGAATATTATTTCTCATTTTGTTCTCTGAAGAACAAATCTCTTTTATTTAAAAAATCTACAGGCATAGTTTCCATTTTGAATTCTTAAAAATTACTAAAGGTTAACAAAAAGTCTAACTGTCCTCTACTTTCTGATCTTCAAAGCATATGATAAGGACAGTTTTGTTCTGCTGATATATATGTTCCGTGTGTGTGTGTGTGTGTGTGTGTGTGTGCATCCCTCTGTTTAGCCAATTCAGTGTTCAGTGAACACAAGCACCACATTGTAGTAGCATTTCAGTTGTATTTTAATAAATAAAGACTGCCTGAAGATCTGAGAGTAAAACAGTCCACTGGTCAGCCTTACACACCTTTAATCTCAGTAGCCAAAATGACACACACCTTTAATTCCAGTAGCCACCCTAGTTGCCATAGAAACTGGGCAGTGCAGGCTTTTAATGATGGTGGTGCATGCCTTTAATTCCAGCCCTAGAGAGGATTATAAAATGGGAGGAAACAGCTCTCAAAGATGCAGTCTCCTTCTGAGATTCCAGGAGGCAGGATCGCCGTTTCAGAAAGAGGTCGAAGTAAGAGCCAGTGGCTAGCTGATTTGTTTTCTGGATCTTCAGGTTAAACCCCAATTTCTGACCCTGAGCTTTTATTAATCGTGATTCACAACATGTGTGAGTAAGAACATATGTGGGAGTCAAACAACTATCTTCTTCAGTTGCTTTCAACCTTATTTGATGATATGGGGTCTTCCATTGGGACCTGGGTCTCACTAACCACTAGGCTGGCCAGTGAGTGAGCCCCAGGGATCTACCAGTCTCCACCCTGCCTGACCTCTTATGTTGGTGATGAGAAAGAAACTCAGGCCCTTAAGCTTGCAAGGCAAGCAAGCACTTTACCAGCTGGGCTCTTTCCCAGATCACACATCTTCTCGTCCACAAGTACTCTTGTTTTCAATAAAATGGGATCTCAAATCAGTATGAATATTGTTCCTTTTCATTGCCATTATAACAACTTGAAAACGATTTCTACTACTGTAATGATGCGGCGAGCAGGCCTGCTTTTCGTCCTGCACGGCTCCCGCACGGCTAGCTTATACCCCGAAATAACAACAAATTGTATTCATTGAAGCACTGCCTGGCCCATTATATCTAGCCTCTTCTTNCCAAGGCAGTTTCTTTATTAACCAATGAAAGTAACACATAGACAGATGACCCTCCTATACCATACTACCAATGCTATGTTTTGTGAAACTATTGGCAAATATTATCTGCATGGCTTGAGGAGATAGTTTTCTATAATCAAACAGTGATGAAGGAATTCATCATCACAAATGTGAGACTCATCAAAGTCAACTAATTTCTACACAGAAGATGTTGAAATTCCTATAAATATAGGTAACATAAAAATCATATTCCCTGTTGGGTAATGTTGGCGCACACCTTTAATCCCAGCACTTGGGAGGCAAAGGCAATCAGATCTCTGTGAGTTCGAGGCCAGCCTGGGCTACAAGAGCTAGTTCCAGGACAGGCTCCAAAGCTACAGAGAAACCTTGTCTCAAAAACCCAAATAAAAAAAAATATATTTCCTTTACTATTTTCTTTCTTCTTCCTTGATTTTGTTTTTATTTTGAAAGTGTATTAATCTCTTTACCTTCCCCACTGATACTGTCTGCTTACATTTTTGCTTGCTTTGTTGTATCTCCTTTTCTGATTTCAGTCCTCACAGTGCGTAGCTTATTCATGCTAAGTTGTTTCTCACCAAAATTCTCTTTATATTAGATGTCTGGTTTTGTTAGTGAATACCCTCCCATTTATATCTGGATCATCATATAATTATCAAGTCCAGATAAGTGTGTAGCATTAAGATGACATTAATGAACATGTCAATTCACGTTTATGTTTAGTCTTAGGCCATTTTACAGTAAGTTATAGTTGTGTAATACTAATTTCCTAATATTGACATATTAATGAATATCAGAGCATTTCTGTCACTAGAGATTTGCTGTCTTTAAGGTTATTTTGCATGACAGTTCACCTGGAACCCTCAAACTATTTCCAGACAATGTCTTAGATGCACTAAGATGAAATGTAACACATTGTGCACAATATATATTGTGTGGATATATACATATACATGTATATATTATATATAATATATGACTTATATAAAGGGTAGAATGTGTGGTTCCACTCACAAAAGCACTAACCTGTACAGGACTGTTATGCAGTGTTCTACAAACACAGAAATCTTATAAAAATACTTTAATATTTTCATAGCTGATATTTAAGGAGCTGTATATGCCTACAGGGTATTACTTACAGATAATGTCTTAACAAGATGTCAGTAGAGGTTATTTCAATACAAATATATAATTATCAGGAGAATGTCCCTCACACTAGCTTCTGGCTTCACCCCTCGTCTCTCCTCCAGGACCCTGATATTTCTGGTGTGGTCTCTTAGGTTAGGTTTATATCACATTCCACCTCCGGTCCTGAGCTATTGTTTTACAATGCTAATGACATCCTGAAGAAACCACCCCATCTCTCAGGTAACACCTTGAGATACAAAGGCATCAAGCCTCACCTCAACAAACTAAATGCTTCTCACTTCAGCTTCCCCTTAGCAGGAGCTCTAAGATGCCACAAGGTCCTGAAGCCACCACCTAATCTGAGTACATGGTAGTCTCAATTGATCATAGGTAAAATGTTTTATATTTGGAGAATTTGCACAAATATGTGACAATGGGAATTACTAGGACCCTCTCAATTGTTACAAAAATAAAATGATGGGTAAGTTTAGTAGAAGAGAAGCTGAGGCCAAGTACCCATCAGGAAGCATGGCCTGTGCTCTGAAAAAGATAGGCTGTCTGTGACCTAACACCAATAATCCTATTGGGATTTTTACAAATGAGATGCCATGACATAAATCCTATTGAAGTTATAGTGAATCCACTTCCAGACAGAGGAATGCAAAGACCCTAGAATTAGAAAGCAAAGGATTCTTGTCCTGGCTAGCATATACCCCAGAGGAGACAGACTAACTGACAGACATACACACCAGAATTAGGAAGCAAAAATCTCATGACCTGGCTAGCGCATACCCCAGAGGAGACAGAACTAATGGGCCTGAGGAGGCTGAAATCTCATCATGGAAACTTACCCTCACCTCAGGAGACATGGAAGCTACACGGAAAGTGACTTCCAGGGACATCAATAGATTGCTCATTCTGTTCTTTCTGTCATTTGTTGAGGTCACACTTAAATCACCCTTGCAACCATTTTCTAATTGGCTGGGAATATCCTACTCCCCAGAAATGGCCAGTTCATCACTAAAAAGACAAGAGGTGGATTCAGGGTAAACACTACACAGTAAAGAAATGTCACACATCTTGCATGCCCAGATTTGAGTATGCATCTGCAAAGTCACAAATACCATGATCTCAATATTACGTGGCACATTGACTATTTCCTCCATAATCAGAGAAGTTAAAATAATGAGCACAACTATCAATAAAGACATGACACTCGCTGAGGGCAGCATTCAGGACACCACTTTCATCGAGGGTAACCCAAAAGGACAGCCCATGCTATCCCTAAGGTATTCATTCATAATTTCCCTTTACGGCAACAATGACTGGCTCCCAGTTCTGTAGTTACATCTTTTACTCATTGCTGGCTCCACAGAATCGGAGCAGAATATTTTGGATAGATGAACAATATACTGCTTTGGGGCTTGGATTTCTACACAGCCTTCCACTTTGCAGCAGTGACACACCCAGGAGGCTTCGTGTACCTCCTGAACCTCTCTGGATCCAATCACCACAACCGACACCATACCCCTAGTTCCCTGACAACACTCAGAACAGCAAGCATGACATTCTCAGCTCCTTCAAAGAACACTAAGATTCTGTTACCAAAACCTCTGTCTGAGAAACCATCAGTTCTCAGATGAAGACCCCGTGCACTGGACTCCTAGTGCCAAATATGTACACATTATGCACGGTTGGTCAATCTGAAATGCCACATGTGCTGAGGGATTCCTGCACACATTGTCATCTTCCAGCCTGTGACTGGTATGCTGCTGTGAACAAAGGCAACGCTGGGGAACGCAAAAACTGGGAGACAGAAAACTGCGGCAATGCGCTCACCGCCAGATCAACCTCCTGGTGGAAAAACAAATGCTAAGTGTCCAAGTTAAAATAAAGGCTACATAAAACATGTCAGTAATAACTATTTTGAGATGTAAGCCATGGTTCTATTCTGCCACAGAGCAAAAGCGAGTCCATTTTTTATTCAGATTAAAAGAAAATCTGACTGTTCTGCTATAACTTAAAGCCCAGTGACACTGTAATCTTTCTGCCTCCCAGGGAGAACTATCTCTAGCACTTCTGAGAGGTCTACCCCTTACAAATGTTTTAGCCACTTGTGACTCTATGAGAGTAGACTACATAAATGGGGGTGCAGAATGGATATGACTGCCCAGCCCAGTGGTGTAGATTCCCAGGCTGGAAAAGCACTGCACAACCAGAATGACTTTTCTCAAAAGCCAATGGTGCTAATTACTGCTTCCTACTCTCTGATTTGACCCAGAATGCAAGAATACCCAGAGTCAGGGCTGGGCCATCCTGAAACCATGACGCTATTGAGTTGTTTAAAATGAACATTCCTTAAGAGCAGTACAGCATGATTAAGAAAGGCTTTAGTCTTAGTCTGCAAACAATTTAAGCTCTGTCATGTCATGATTGCTTTGCAAATGACTTGTTCCTCTCATTTTCAGCTTCTTTTTCTATCCCATCCCTGTGGCACTGTAGAGAGAAACCCAGAGCTTTGCAATCAAGTTCAGACCAATCAAGTACAACACCTGAGTCCTGATGTATATGCAAGAGAGAGAGAGAGAGAGAGAGAGAGAGAGTCTCTCTCCTCATTTACTTTTTTATCTCACTTTGTGGCCCAGGTGTTCATCTCAAACTCCTAAGCTCAAGTGATCCTTCTGCTTCAGTCTTCTGAGTAGTTGAAAATAGCAGCATTTCCAACCGCTCCTGGCTGCTTCCCCTTATTACAGAGCTTTTACTAGTATTACCACATGCTTATCATAGACAACATGACACTCACATAGAGCTCTTTCTCTCAATACCCATCTTAAAACTATCGAGGCTGATGCTGCATTTCAACTCCAGGGAGGAGTCGCGACCCTGTTTAGCTTTGTGTCATCTTCCAAGTCGCTCTAAATAGGAGTTACAAGTTCAACACATGCACCTCGTT
The DNA here is from genome assembly GCA_001685075.1 of Bramus lutescens. NCBI lineage: Eukaryota > Metazoa > Chordata > Mammalia > Rodentia > Cricetidae > Bramus > Bramus lutescens. Next base: position 52,712 of record LOEQ01006755.1, on the reverse strand, counting down.
CACTAACTTGGCCTGGTGCTAGAACAGACATCAGAGCCACAGCAACAGGAATACACAGTCCCTGCTCACTGTCATGCCTCAGAGGCCAACACAAGGCAGGTGTGAGCAGGCGCTAACACAGCGTGTGCCTCTCAGTCACAGAGAGTGCCCGAGAGACATTCACCAGGGAGAATGTAGTCATCGCTCTTCACATGATGAGAAATTACATCACTGAAAATTTTCTAGGACTAAGTAGGGCAAACAGCTTGACAGATATTTTAAATATTGAAGACCATCATTCAAATGAGAAAACTCACCTTGTGAAGCTTTGAGGCATTTGGTCGGGAGTCTGCTTTGTGAGGTAAGATCCAAGTCTTCAGACACTGTCCTCTGATTGCTTAGAGGCTCCACTAACCTGCTTCCTACCAGGATAGCTTTTAGCATCTGATTCTGTTTGGTAAGTTTACTTCCTGGTTGCTGTCCATTTTCTCACAAGACCTAACTACAGACAGAGAGTTCACTCTACATGGAACTTGAATGTTGTAGCCACTGTGGTACAGCTACGAGCAGAAGTGCGAGGAGCTGGGTCACACTGGATCCACAGTAAGGAAGCAGGGAGCAGGCCGGAAGTGGAGGAAGGCTCTAAAAATTCAAGGCTGCCTCCAGGGATTCATTTCCTCCATGGAGGCTCCACCTCCTAAAGGTTCCAGAGTCTTCCTAAAAGAGCACCACCAGCTGGGTACCTACTGCTTAAACACGCAACCCTTGGCAGGAGAGATGACTAGGTGGTAAAGACTGTCTTCTTGCAGAAGGCCCAATTTTGGGTCCTTGCACCCACATCAGATATCTCAATCACCTCCTGTAACACCGTCTCAGGGAATCCATTTCCTCTGACCTGCACTAGTACCCACACCCATGCAGATAAACACACATGTACACATAGTTAAAACTAAAATCTTTTTAAAAACACATATGAGTCTATGGGGGGGGAGCATTTCACATTCAAACCACAAGAACATTCTGCTACAAGCTCTGTCTGTAAACTGATAGTCATATCATAGCACAAAATGCATTCATTCCACCCTCAAAAATCTCTGTACTCTTTAACAATGCAATCCTGTATTAAAACAAAAAGTATCGTCATTTCTGTTCTTCTGAGACATGAAGCGATTTCTTAATTGTGAACCTTATAAAATAAAAAGGTAAGTTATATATTTGCAGAAGGAAATTATATACATAAAAAGGCACAGAAAAATATCTTCAGTTTAAAATGCAGGAATGGGGAGAATGACACTAGCAAAGAATGATTAGACCAAAGCAAAGCTGAAATCTAGTAGAGCAAAAGCCTATCCTAAAGCCTCATGTCTAGCATCTGGGTTTCCAGATAGAGTCCTCTAGGATCCAACATGCTTGAATAGCCGGTATCTTCCAGCTTCATCACGTGAAGCACACAGCCTCTCTCTTAGACTGGCTATATTCTGTGCACCAAACTTCCTTAGTAAATAACAAGTAGACCCAGCTCTCCGAAGTCCTGGTGTGTCTCCATTGCAGTTTAAGCCTCGTGACCATGGCTTCATACAAAGGCCTCTTCAATTCTTTGCTCAACTTTACCCTACCACACATTGTTTGGCCTCTGCAGCTTTCTGGAATTTCAGTGCAAGCCTCCATAGCCCTCACTCTTGCATCTTTCATAAATACAAAATTAGCACCACGTAGAATATGCCACCAAGTTCTTTTTCCTACTTGAGACATAGGCTGCCCACCCCAAAACACAGTTACATTAACCTCTGCGTTTATACTCTATACAAACAAACCATAGGTGGTTGTTTACAAGCACAGAGCCCCTTCAGAAATAATCTTACTTTAGACTCTACTCTCCAATGTATTTTTATTTTCACAAGATTGAGCCTTCAGTGTGTGAGGTCTTGACCCCAAGACACCTTTCCCAATGTACTAGTGCAGAGCAGAAAGCTTGCTTCAGTGGCAGGAATATATTAACAATTACAACTGCTTTGGTAGTGCTTGCCTTTTCTGTAACTTTCAACTTGCTCCTTTCCCCATCAAATAGCACATTTCCTCATTCTGTTGCTCCATTGGGGAAACTCTCTTTCTCTCTCCCTCCCTCCTTCCCTCCCTGCCCCCCCTTACTGGAGACCTGGAAAAGAGCACTAAGCAGTCACCACAGCCAAGTCTGAATGTTGTCCTGTATTGAAATTTCCCCCACAAAACAAAACAAGCCATTATTTTTTAATTTACTAATGCTAAAGTTCTCAGGGGCAAGGAGAATGCAGTCATAGTTTGTCCCAAAATTGTCCTCTAGCCCAGTTATTTATAGAGCCCGTGTTCTAAGCAGTGTTGGAGGGAGAGCTGCTTGTTGGTTCCTGGCCATCTGGCTAGCTTAGACCCAAAATAATCACACAGAAACTGTATTATTTAAATCACTGCTTGACCCATTAGTTCTAGCTTCTTATTGGCTAACTCTTACATATTAATTT
>LOEQ01006755.1:28223-41028 GCA_001685075.1 Bramus lutescens | reverse complement strand
TCTCCTAGCATTCTGTTCTGTCTACTCCACCCACCTAAGGGCTAGCCTATCAAACGGCCAAGACAGTTTCTTTATTAACCAATGAAAGTAACACATAGGCAGATGACCCTCCTACACCACATACCTTTGGGGTTTCCTGGGTTGTTGTGTCACCGTACTAGCAATAACACGTGAAAAAATGTTATTTTGCATCCTTTCACTGGTTGGCGACATGATGTCAATAGCCGTGGCAGCTATTGCTAAGAGCTTGATTTAATCTTTTCTTTGTGTCATCTAGACTTAAGAAAGTGATGGGCAGAGTGCTAACAATGTAGACTAAACTTACACGTGTCTGTTGCCATTAAAATGTGAATAACACAGAAACTTGAGAACTATTCTCTTAGTGCTTGATGCAAGGAGCTGCTCACAGCATTGGGACCTCAGTGAGGATCCGGTGCACACACCCACTGCTTCCTTTCGCCTTGGTCTTATTTGTTGATGTAAATACAAATATCAATCACTTTTCATAGAGGGCCTAAACTGATTCATCAATTGGACACATGGATTGACTACACAAGGACAAAGACCTCAGCAAAATCAGTCACAGTACTCCGTGAAATCAGTTGACAACACAGGATCACCTTTTTTAAAACTGAAAATAAATGTTTTTCTCACAATGTGTTCTAAATATGTATTCCCTCCCTCAACTCTTTACACATCTTCCCCAGCCTCCCAAATCCACACCTTTGCTATTTCCCTCATAAGAAAACAAGCAGACATCTAGAAATGAAATAAGATAAAACAAAAACAAGCCAGACTAAAACAAACAAACAAACAATGGGGAGAAAGGAGCCAATAAAAAGGTGCATGAAACATAAACAGACGTAAAGACACACACATTTGCACGCAGAAATCCCATAGAAACATAGGACTGGAAGCTGTAATATAGAAGCAAATATTGTAAAATATTTACAAGCACTGTACTGATGCAATGCATTTCTATCCATCACAGAGAGACAGAAAGGTCCCAGCTCTTTTCTTTTGGAAGACATTAATTCTGTCATGGGTTCTAGTGCTATGATCAAATCAAACCCAGGCAAAGCTTAGGGAGTGTGAGTCTATTTTCAAATATCAGGTGCCTAGAAGTTCCAGACTATACCACAAACTGGATCATTTATTAAGAATACAAATCTAGAGACTAGAGAGGTGGCTAAAAGTATTTATCCCTCTTGCAGAGAACCCAGCTTCAGTACCCGGCCCCCACAAGGTGACTTTTAATTATCCATAACTCCAGTTCTAGGGGATGCAATGCCCTCTTCTGACCTCTGTGGGAAACACACATATACATGATACATGCACAGATTCATAGGTAAAACACTCATACATACAAAATAAAATAAATCTAAATAACAACAAGAAATAGAAGTTACATGAAGTTTATGGGCTAGAAATTGAGAAGTCCAGTATCCTTGGTGGAAGGCATCACTGAGCAAGGATACCACTCAGATCTCTTCTTCTTGTGAAGCTACAAACACTGTCATAGGAGTCCAGACCTTGTGACCTACATAATGAGTTGCTCATATCATTGGAGCATTAAGGAGGGTCTAACACACGTATCCAGTGCATCCTTTCATTGGTCTTGCTCATCACTGTAAATACTAATATCAATCACAGATATCTAGTACTGACTATATCCAAAGCCTGGAGTCTGAACACCATTAATACCAGAATATGGGTCTTAAGATTTCAGCACATGAACTTTCTTTCAGATACATGCAAAGTATAGATAGCAACCTGAGATGGTGCTTGCGGAAAAGAGCAATGTAATTCAGCTAAACTGACAACAGAGGTCAGCCCATGACTACCCAGGTAGAAGGTTCAGATTTAGGATGCCACCAAAGTTTCAATAAGCACCAACTCCATGGTTCCCAATACTGTGCCTAGCTGTCACCAAAGCATCAGAAGAAGGCAGCAAGGTATGCAATATACAGAAGGTCCTGATATGCCTCTCCCGTGTCCTCTTCTCCCACTGTCTGGTAGGCAAGTCCCAGTGATACATGCTGTTTGTCTTGCCTTCATAGCCTAGTGGCTTCTGGCTGGTCTGAGGCGCTATTAAACTTAAGCCTTAGTCATAAGAGGACACATGGTTATGCATGATTGCAAAATGGTCCTGACTACACTGCAACGTACAGTAATCACCCCCTTGGAATGCAAAAGGACAACTCAGAATGACTCTACAGTCACATGGGCTGAAATGTAAAGAGCCTCAGAAAGTGAAATTATGTAATGGAAAAGAGGGGGCTCAAAGAGTCATGGCTATAGTCAATAAATACTTCCAAGGTAACAAAAATACAGAAGAAAGTTATCTGTGATGAGTTTGGTAGAGGAAATGGAGAGAGTATTTGGCTTAAAAGAAAACTCTGCCTTTGACTATAGAAAATATTTTAGAAACAAGTAACTTATGATTTTCCTTCTATGACAAATAAAATACTAGAGTAAAGGAAATAAAAAAGGAAAGATTTGACTGCTCCTAGGTGTAGTGGAGGAGAAAGTTTATTGTAGATAAAAGGGAGAGCATTGCCAGAGGCAGGGACATCTGGGAGAATCCAGAGTTAGCATGCTCCTGAGCCTAGCCTTGTGTGTGTATGGGGGGAGTGGGGAGGTGGAGCTAGGAGAGTTAACAGTAAATGAAACTCCTCTTTTCCCACTTTATGTTGCTCGTGGTGCAAAGCTCATTTGCATGCTCTCATCAGAGCTTCTAATTGGGAGCCCAGATTGGACTTTGGAAGGTTTGAGTTGCACCATGCTTTTAATGAAGTCATATTTATAATTCAGACCATTTACTGAGATCCTAACGTGCAAGGCACAGCATCAGTGGAGGAGACAGTTGAACACACTGCAAACGTTACAAACGTCAGCCCTAGGGAAGCTGCAGTAACCTAGGAATTCCTACACAAGGAGTATTCTGCCTTTGTACTCAGAAACATCCGACTTGCAATGTAGGAGATGAAGCCTTACTTCCTGGGTCTTCTAAATCAAGACCTTTAAAATAGGCTTAACACTGTTCTAATAATTTAGGAGAGAAGTATCGGGAAGGAAATGCATAAATGCGTTGAACTGATAGATTTAATCATTTACCATTATGATATCAACAAATAGATCAATTATTTACCATCAGCTGTTTCCTCACAGGTGCCAGTAAATCCCTTGCCAAGTACACAATTAGTATTTATGAGTAGGATGTGCAGGTCCTATGATGTTAGAACATGGTCCATGAATGAAGCTGTGTGAGGAGATTGCTGAGGTCTGTGAGAAAACTCCAAGTAAACAAGAAGAGAGTTTTGTAACCTCTATTCTTCCATAACATGGATTCTTGAAATGTTTTCGTGCCTCCAAGGTGTAATAATGGGAGTGGATTTTACTTTAGATTAGCCATATTCTTATCCTTTGTTATTCAGAAAGATGCCCTCCTGAATCTGTAAGACTAAACTCATTTGACCTTGTCCTTGGGACTGCACACAACCTGAACTCAAGTGAATTTTCCTCACGGATCTTGCCTAACCCTCAGAATGCCCGGGGAATATAAATTATCTGATGCCCTGAATACAGTTGGCTATTGCATGAGACCTTAGTCCAGTCTCCTCTTCAGACTCCTCTCTCCCAAGTTCACGCAGCCAAACAGAGCGGTAACACTGCACGAGTCAATGTGCAATTTGCTTAACTTCTCTCCCATTCCATTTTCTTAGTCTTGTAGTAGCATCAATTGTCCCACTCCCTTGGGGTGGTGCCAGGGTTTGCTGTAGAAAAAAGAAAGGCCTTGAAATTTTTGGAAACTTAATTTGGATTGGATCATCCTTCCTGGAAAACAAAGAGAAAATTATTTGTGTCTAGCAGAGGTTTTATCCAAGCCCAGAAATGTGTTGCAGTTCCAGACAATGATGTCTGAGCTTAATGTTTTTAATAGAATGGGAGCCCATTCTTTCTCCACAAGATGTGTGACTGTTCTCAAGAAGAAAGATGTTTTGGCTGTGGGACTGTGCACTGGAACCCCATGAAAACTTAGAAAGGAACACACTAGACTTTTCTCTGACAGGGAGATTGCAGTGGATTAGAATGTCCTGTATGTCTGTTTAAAAGCTCTGGACCCACAGCATCTCTTTTGAATAAGAAAGAGTCTACTGTATTGAAGCAGTATTCTACTGTGACGAAGGTTAGAAAGGAAAAAGGGGTAAAAGGTGTGTTTCCAGAGAATAAAAAAGATTCGCATGGTCAGAATTTGGGAGGTCAGAGAAAAGATACTTGGTGAGAGTGGAGCATGGGAAAGAAAAGCAGCTGAGATGGAGGGAAGAGAGGGAGCCACAGAGCCAAGCCATTCTGAAGAAAAGTTGTTAAACCTAGATAGAACCTTGTCTGAAGTCTGAACCCTTTGCAAAACTATCTTCAGGCCAGTGAGACGGCTCTGTAGGTAAACGACCTACTGCCAAACCTGAGATCCTGTGTTCTATCCAAATATCCATTTGGTGAAATTAGAGAACCAACCCCTGCAAGCTATCTTCTGACCTCCAAAGATACACTCCATGGCTCATGTGCATGCACACAGACACACACACACACCTCATAAATAAATACATGTAACAGGCCAATATCTTCTAGCGTAGTTGTTTCTATGATGCATTAGAGAAGACTGGAAGGATTTGATTCCAGGAAGAGTAGAGAAGAAATGTCTTCATCCATACTCTACTCCACCCCACTCTAGAGATTAATAATCAGAGTCGTTGGTGACCCCCAGGTTGCCAAAGAAAAGAAGACCTCAGTTGCCAAAATGACAGCTCACCAGGATGCAGAATGGAGCAGTTTGAAAGACCAAGAACAACAACAACAAAAAATTCATCAAAGGCACACTGGAGCACCTAATAAAGGTACTTTTCAACCTATCAAGCACTGTGTTGTTTTAAATTATGGTCTAATAACATAATTACATGCAAATGGATTTCAAGTTCTTTCTCTTGTATCTAAGTCACTTTTTTTCTTAATCCTTTGTAATAACATTTTTAGTTGAAAGTCATTTTAAATTGGGTATGGGCTTTTGAATGGCCAGTTGGCTTCCTCCCAGGGTAGGCTTGGAGAGAATATGAGGAGATCCTTGCAGCCCTGCGCCTGGGTCACAATGCACCCCATTTCATTGAGCTATGTGAGGCATCTGTCTTGACCCAGACAATGTGAAAAGTACCAGAGATGAAGACGGAGAACACCTTGTACTCTCAGGGCATCTTGCTGTAAGGCAGGAAACAGATGACAATTCAGTTGAATTTAGGACAGGATGTGCTATGATGAAAACATCGTTCTTCTTACAGACAAACCAAACAAGGAAAACATTCTGTTTCAAGACGGGTTGCTAACATCTCTGTTGATACACCTACAGATAGGGTGGCAATCCATGGCTTAGTGACTAAGTCATTTCCAGGAATTAGTTTTATCAAGAACTATGAGTTATAAGAAGGATAAATTCATTCTAAAATACAATGCAGGTGGACAGAGAGAGTGGGTGGTAGCTGTTAAGTTTCATCCCATCCCCACCCCTGACAAACAACTGAGATGCCTATTTAACATATCAAAGCAGACCCTGTCACCAGGTCCTTCCAGCATCCCTCAGTCCCTACCTGTTATAGGATATGCCTGGCACATTCTGTCATTTACTCTCAACTCTGCAGCCCAGGGGCTGGGCTGCCTTTCCCTGTAGTATCCTCCCTATATCAATCATCCAGAGACTCTTCCCTCTATAATCCAGACATTTTGTTTACCTGCCCCCGTTTATTGTGCCTTTGGTTTCCTGGCTACTGCACCTAGTTCCCTTCTCACCCCTCTCTCTTCTCCTCCTCCTGTCCCTCATGGCTCAGCTCAACCTGGTCATGACCACTCTATGCTCTCTCATGTATCTACAATAAGCTTTCTCCCATGACATACCTAATAGCAGTCATGTCCTTTCCTCCATTCCCCACTTTTTATTTTTTAACTCAGTAATAATAGACAGGCAGACACAGAGAATATATCTCGGCCATGCAGGGGTGGCACCCTGTGGACAGTTAGCATTTGGGCTCTAAATTCTACTGCCTAGACTTGAGTTCTGTGTCCCATTCCTTATGCATTAACTAATGTAGGATAGCTATTCGACTTTTATTATTTCCATTTTCTAATCTTGGAGTTAACAAACGTTTCTATTTCAAATAATTATGAGATCAAATGAGAATAGTTATTTAAAAAACTCAAAAGAGCTGTGAGAAAAGTGAGAGTGAATAACGCTACCCATTATCAATGTTATGGTTTCAAGTTCTAGGAAAAGTGGAACAATGAGAAGTCTAGGGAAGAAAATCAATTTCAGTTAGATGGGTCTTGGGAAGTATGAAAAGACATGAATGAGAAGACATTGAGAATTTAGGTGTTGCTGATGAATGAGTCATTTTCCTTCTCCTCTGGAAACCCTGTGTTTGTTCATCTATGGATCTGCCGGCCATGACCCAGTGTTTGCCACTGTGGTGACTCAGCATCTCCCTCACTCTATCTGCCTTCCGTGACTTTATTATATCTGCCTTCCACAGCTTCTATTTGCTTATGAGGCCTTTCTCTCTGTCTGGGATACCTAACTTCAGCACTCAATACCTGTCCCCAGTTTTTGTTTGTTTGTTTTGTAATTTATATTGAGATTTTTCTAAGAGGAACTCTAATCAGTTCAGAATAGCTCTGCCAGGCCAATACCCTCCTATCAACCACAAGATAGGTGTTTGATGAGCTAACTAGCCTNGGCTACTGAGATAGCTTTGGGTAGAGTAAGCAGGGACCACCCAGGTACCTTTTCGTATATCCACATGGGCATCCCCTTTTGTACCACCTACACATCTGTTTACAAATCGATTCTCCCTTCATGTGAACTAACAGCATCATATATTTGGACATCTCCTCTGTGGTAGTTCATGCTTTGCTCTATGTAAGGAAAATATAAAAGGGTTCTTGATGCCAGTGTAACTAGATTTGTGAACCTGGTTGGGGGTGCGATGAGATTAAGAAAGACGACAGACACAAGTAGCATAAGCAAAGCTGAGGTTGGGTGGACCGTGTGTTCGCTGATGGAGATGTGCCAGCAACCCAAAAACTTAGTTCATTTGTTATGGACTGCAGGAATGAGTAGGTGGTTTAGTTAGTCTTGGTGTGTGTCTATGTAGAAGTCTCAAGCTGCTGTCATCAAATGAAGCTGAAGTTGGTTGGCATTTTCTGTGCACGTTGTCCATACCTATACTCAGACCAGGGGAGGACTTTGCCAGATGGCTGAGCCTGACAAGGGAAGATTTTGACATTTCCATGTGTCTGAGGTATTGGCATTTATGACCTAGATGTGCTTATATCAACAATGGATATGCACACAAGACTTTATCCATTGTCCACAGGTTCTTATACAGATGATAGAGAAGTGGACCAGACATATAAACAACCAGTTCTAAGTGAGATAGTTTTTTGCTTTGGTTTGGTTTTGGGGTTCTTAAGACAAGGTTTTTGTTTTTGTTTTGTTTTGGTTTGGTTTGGTTTGGTTTTTTAAGACAAGGTTTTTATGTAGCATTGGAGCCTATCCTGGAACTAGGTCTTGTAGACCAGGCTGGCCTCAGACTCACAGAGATCCACCTGCCTCTGCCTCCCGAGTGCTGGGATTGAAGGCGTGTGTCACCACCACCTGCCTAAGTGAGACAGTACAAGTGGCACAAATATGCACAAGTAGAGATCCAGTTAGGTCTGTTATCCATTGTAGGGCACAGGCCAAAATGTTCTAAGAGAGGGCAACAGTTACCTAGCAATGTGAGGCTTGATGCTGGCTAACTTCCAAATGATGGGAGAAGTTAATTACGTGCTTTTTAAAGCATATAAAGTACACACAATAAAATATTAATTGCTTCTGATGTTACAAAAATGATAATACAAATGAGAAAAGTTACACTTAACCATCCTATCTCCTGTATTAATATCACCTGTGTCATCTTCCATCAAAGCATTTATATAGCTATAAATTTTGCCGATGTCTAATGCCCCCAGATTTCCTGTTCTCTAAATGAGCTGGCTGTACTACACTGATCTTCAAGATCTCCGGCTCAGATATCTGCAATCTGTGTCTTAACTTGCAGACTGCCTCCAACACTGTTGGGATCCACAGCAAGAGGACACTCTATCCTACATTAACAGCGCAGATACTACATAAATGAAGGAAACCTCCATCTAAAAGAGGAAGCTGTGGGCTTCTGGGTGCACACAGTGACTGCAGTCAGCATCAGACGAGCACATGTGGGAGGTTTCCATGGGGTCGTTTAGGCAGGAATGTGAGACTTCTGGGCGCTTCATGTGCTGTCGACAAGGGGAGGCAGGAATACACGTGAGCCTATCCAACAGGTTTGTCCAAAATCTCCTGTTGACAGAAACGGGCTCGCTCAGGGGAAGAAGGCCAAATCGGGGTCCTTCATACTTACAGAGGAGAGGAAGAACCGTAGCAGATGCTTACAAGTCCCTCACCTACACAATCGAGTTCAAACAAAGGAATAGCTGAATGGCTGCTTTGTCTGAATTCTTTTTCCTGGCTTTGAAATTCACTGCACTCAACCCAGTTAAGAAAGAAGCAAAGACATTGTCAAGAAACCTTTGTTTACTTAGCAAACATTTGTTTGCATTCTGCCATGTCGAGAGCTGGCAGAAAGGAACTTTCTTTTCTTTTTGGAAATGAGAAATTTTGTGGATACTAGTTCAAATCACCTACAGTCTGACCTAGATTTCATGAAGGTGGAGAAAGGGACTTGAAATGCAGTAAGATTTCAATTTTAGTAACACAAGCCCTTTGGCTGTTAAGTGTTCTTTAAAAGTTGATGCTCGTTTGGTTGTGGTTTTTTTCCCATCTTCCTACAAGTATGAAAACTTGGAAGAAAATGGAGGAAAGACCACATGCAATGATATTGATAAATGTTAACATTTGCCACAAATTCCTAAATATTGATCTCAATTATTTATATGCATTACTTCATCTAACCTTATAAGAAGAAGTAAATGTTTTATCCTAATTGATAAATTCCTGAATTGTGAATTTCAGAAATAGGGAAAACCAAGATAGGAATGAGATTTGGGGGTGTGGCCACAGTAGCTTAAATCTAAAGTCAGAATCCACAATACCCTCAGTTTCCACAAGATGGACCTTCTTCCCATCATTCCTAGCCACTTCACCTCACTGGGGAAAGGCATCTGAAAATATTTCAGTTCTTCCTGTTTAGAGTAATGGGCTTCACGCACAGTTAAGTTCCTGTCATGCATTGATGAGAAAATTGAAAGGAAATACATCTTTTAATTCAAATCAGTGGAGCTTGCCCAGCACAACAAATCCATTTATTATATGGGACATGTAAATTGTGTGAACCAAGAAGGCCAAGTAAACTTTCTCTTCCCTTTAAAACATCTCAGTACAACCTTAACTTTAGCTGAGTTCAATAATACACAAACAAGCTACACAGCCACAGGATTCCTCTCCCTAACTAGGCAGGCTATTTATTGACTTTCTGATTCCCAAGCTAAACAATAGAATATTTTAACTGAAGAAAAATAAACTGCATAGTTTAGTTTTAATGTTATTTGCATAGATCAATTATATATAATAATTGGTTTCAGGATGGCATTTTCACAATGGAGATGATACATATTGGTCATATATTTACCACCCTTTTACATTTTATTGTCCTCTTTCCATTTCTAACCTCCTTCCATTCATGGTAAACCCCTCTCAGTTTTGCATAAATAGTTGTGTGTGTTGTGGGGTGTGTGTGTGTGTGTGTGTGTGTGTCCCAAAGATCTTCATTAGGGTTGCCTACTACTGGCTACAGTAGTGAAGGGAAGTACTCCCTTTACCCCATCAACCATCAACTGCTGGTCCTCACAACTACAGGCTACTGGGCAAGAGCTGTCAGCAACTATTGTACTCAGCTCTGAATTTCCTGTGCAGTAATACAGACTGGGCAGACAAAATAACCACGCTCAAGTCAATAGTGGCAAGTCTGCTATGGAGGTTACCAAAAGTGGTTTCTGAATAGATTTTGTACCTGTTACACAAAAGAGAATTTATATCTGATACTGTACACCTAGTTAAATGCTGAGATCATAGACCCCAAGGAGAAGTTACTGCTGTTTGCCGCTAGATGGACATGGCGAGTCCATCAGATTGCCATCAGCTGTTGGCTCTACTCAGAGAAGCTTCTTTTTGCAATGATGAGCAGAGCCTCAGAGCTGGTCAAAATACTGAAAATTGATGACATTTGAATGTTAGCCATAAATGGGTCATCTACATCATTCCCTCCAAATCTTAGAGAACACCATAGAAGAAGGGAAGGAAAGAATGGAAGAGCTCCTGGAAGAAGGGAATACTGTCGAACTCTGAGATATCTTCCAGATATAACATGTCTGCTTCACTCTGGAACTCACGGCAGCTGTGACTCCCTGTACAACACTGGGCCCATCAACACCCTCTCATGACAGGGAGAGTTGCCCGTGTGTCCCACTCCTCCCTGAAAAAAAAAAAAAACTTTGTTTTAAGAAAATATTTTGCATCTAATGTCATGCCAGATAAAGGAAGCTGTAATTGTTCTCTGGCTGCCAGAATTATGAGGCCTAACTGGGAGCATTCTGGAAATGACAAGCTCACACCTTTTCTGAAAGAGGTACTCCGTGAGCTTTCATTTGCCAGCCAAGACAACTTACCTCCATAGCCATTTTGGTGCCTGCCAATGAGCTTTGCCTTTTCTATATGGAATGCCAAGACCCACCTTAAGCCACCAGTAAGTTGGCCTCTTGAGGTTAGTTTTACTGAGAGAGGTGTGTTAATGTCCATTTGATAAGCTTATTGAATACCCGCTTTGTGGTTTAGTGCAGCTGTGGTTCTTAGAACAGAGCAGTGCAAACAACAGGCAGAAACATCTGAATTTATGGACCTCACCACCCTGTCTAGGGATAAGACACAGAGGATGATAAACACAAATGATCAGGATACAGGAAATGTTGGATAGGACTCGTGTCGTGAAGGAAATAAATCAAGAAATGGACAAGGACAAAGTTGTAAGGGGACACTTGTCAATCTACACACAACCAAGGAAAGCCTCACTATAAATAACTGTAAAGACCATATTTGAAGTATGTAAGTGAGGCAAGCATTGTTGTTGAAAGACTACCTGAAGTACAAAGAAATTCAGAAGACCTAGGGCTATTGTGTTTATTAGCTTCCTAGAGCTGCTATAACAAAATATCACAGAGTTGGTGGTATAAAAAGCAGGAATTTAAAAAGAAGAAAACCCCAGATGCCATCCACTTCTTTTGGGAAAGAGGCTCTCTCTACTAAACACAGTCACTGTGAGTTACCAGGTACATTAGGCTGACTGGCTGGATAACTCCAGGGATTTACCTATTTCCACCTCCTCCATGAAGACCACCATGGCTGGCTTTGCTGCTGCTTTTTTGCTTTTGTTTTGTTTTGTACTTTTTTAATGGGTTCTGGAGATGGAACTCAGGTCCTCATATTTGCAAGGCCAGCACTTAACTAAAGAAGCCATTTTTCCAATCCTTTTTTCCATTTTAAACTTGACTGACATGTATGCTTGTTCCTCATATTGAAAGGCAAATTCTTCGAGTATTTATAGTTTTAGTATTTTGTAGTTTCCTTAAAGAACTCAAGTCTTAAATTGTATCTATTTCTCAATAAATAGAAGATAATATTCCACTACACAGTCCCTCAGTAAACATGACAAACTGTTTCAGTGACCTTCCATGTACAGACAACTCTGGATGCTTGTGCCCCATAATAAAATGGAGGCGTGTTTGTATATAACCCACAAGCATCCACCCATATACTTTGAATCATCTCTAGATCATTATGAAACATACGATGATGTAAATGCTGCGTACATAATTGTGATACCATGTTATTTAGGAAAGAATATTAAGGGGAAAGTCTGAGCTTAGCACAGACACACATTTTAGGAATATTTTTAACTTTTTTGAACTTACAGATATAGAATCTTTGGATACAGATGGTCAACTATATTTTAACCATGTTGTTGCCACTATTGTTGCTTAGAAGATGATTCTTGGATTATATCTTCTATGAAGCGACACTCTACTCATGTATAAGAGCTCTTCTTTTCCATCGGTGTTCTCTGCTATGAGCTGCCTTTCTCTTTCTCCTCAGACAGGTATGTATTTGAGATTTGATAATCTTTAACAGTTCCCTTAAAATCCTGATCCATTATCTCCTCAAATACCTTCTCTTCCTCATACCCTGTATTAGCTCCTTTTGGCATTAGACCTGCTAAAACGGTTCTCGGGACATCCTGCTAAGTGACACAAGCCAGATACAAGAGAAGAACCGCATATAGTCTGTCTTGTAGGTAGAATAGTATAACAAATGAGCCCACAAAATTAGAGACTACAGCGTTGTGGACAGTAAGACAGAGATGCTGGCCAAAGGGTAGGAAGGAGCAGTGTCGACGTCTAGTGCGTCGAAGGGGTCACGAACAAACCAGGACACAGGGGATGCAGAGCGAAATCAGCAATGGCAACTGCATGCTGTGCTTTGTTAGCATAGGCATTTTATACACTTTGCTTACATAAGCTCAACAAGGAAGTGAACTACGATGCACTCACAACAGAAGGGTTACTCTAACAAGAGAAGAGTTGTCATAGTAAGATAAGAGTTACCATAAACGTTACCATGGTATAAGGAGAATATGTTTCTGTTACACAAGTAAGAACAAGGAACTAAAAACTG
>LOEQ01006755.1:2133-27923 GCA_001685075.1 Bramus lutescens | reverse complement strand
TTTCCCCAGAGCCAGGGCGGCTTATACCCTGCAACTAAAGCACAGACTCTTAATATTCACAGAGCAGTCACACTGGATCAATAAGTCTCGGGATTCAATGTACAGCGTAAGGACAATAGTTCATGATGTTGGATTATGTTTTGGAAATTTGCCAAGAGAGTCCATTACATGAGACCTTAGCACACACAAACAACCAGTTGTGTGAGGGGCATGGTTCATTCTCTTCACATGGTATTCATAGTACTGTGTGTTCTTGTGTGTGTGTGTGTGTGTGTGTGTGTACCAAAACATCCCTCCTGTATTCATTAAATACATGAAGCAAAGAAGGAATTGTGATATTGTGATCTGAATGTATTAACCATTTTTGTCTTTTTTCCTATTAACTGAACAATAATCATTTTCAAAGTTTTATTCTGTTTTCTGGCTCCTTTTCTTACTTGCTTCTGGTTGTCTGCTCATCCCACACAATGTTTTTCATTTCTAAGGTCTCTAGCTATTTCTTTGATAAGATATTTTAGTCATTTTATATTATTATAGTCTACTCATTTTAAAGAGGTTCTTTCCTATCCCAAATCATCTTTAATATATATCTTTAATATAAAAAATTATCTGCCTGATAATTTCAGTGCTTTTCAGATCTAATTCTACACATATCATTTATAATACCTTGCTTCCTTGTATATTTTGTTTTACTTTATTTTATTTTTTTGCTTGGCTTTGGACTCAACCATGAAATTTAATAAAACTTTTGATTTAAGCTTTCCAGGTCCACTTGGGGACTGAGTTGTGATTTTTGAATACATCTATAAGGATTTATTTTTAACCAATTTCATTATTCAGGCAGGCCTTTTCTTTTGTTGTTTCATTCTCAAAAATGCTGAAATTCAAATTATTTTCATGCAATCGACAGTTGAAAACAATATAAAGGTGAGAAATTTTGGAAGAGGCTTGAATTTCCTACCAGCTACATAGCTTAGCATCTACTTACCTCACAAGTCTACTGTAAAGATGGAATGAAACCTCTGCGTGCAGGTGAGTGTACTAGTTTGTGCACATGTGTGTAGTATCAGGAACTAGTAAACAGAAAATGGTAACTTTATAAAATGCTCATGGTTTGCCTAAACCACTGTGTCTGCATTGATTCCCTTGTTGGCGTCATTCAATACTTTGTCAACTCGGAAATAGAAAAAATCATTTCCATCTCTCTTCCCATTCCCAGCCTATATCCACAGATCTTTCTTTCTGTTTTTAATTTGCCTAGTTGTTTGCTACAGTACGGCAATTGTATCTCCTAAGCCAATAAATACAAAACATTGAAAGTATGCAACTTATCCCACCCCACTCCCCATAGGAATCCCACAATCACATGCACATACACAAAACTGTTTACAAATTTGGTTCTCAAACTCAACAAAAGCTCTTGTATCCCAGATATCAACATATAAAGTAAATTTGATTCTGGAGGCTCACAGGACATCTCTGTCAATACAGCACTTGCTGTACAAACACAAGGACCAGGATTCAGCTTTCAAGAACACACAGGAAAAGGTATGTATAATTTAGTATTGGAGAGGTGACAGACACAAGTTGATCCCTGTGTAGTTCATGTCTGGGCTGCCCAGACAATGCATTGAGCTCCATGTTCAATGAGATATTCAGTCTTATTATTAAAAGGCAAGGTAGAAAATGACTGAGGAATAAACCTGACATATACCTGCATATGAAGAGGTCTTCTCAGTAACCACTATGGAACTCACTGTCTTATCCAGGTTGGCCTCTAACTTAGGGTGATCCTCAGTGCTGTGGTTAGATATGAAATAGATGTATCCCTAAAATGGAACTTCTCAAGCTATATAATTTATTCAGTTGGATTTTTTTTTACTAACTGCAGAGGAAACAGTCAAGTAAGAGAAAATAAATTCATATTAATAATTTAGAAAATGGGAAACTTTTCACATTCTGTCTTTGAGTCTTTTTTACAATTTCTATATTTGCAATATAGAATTTTACAATTTCTATATATTGCAATTCTAGGAAGTAAAGTTTAATGGACATAGTATGGAATCTTGGGGAAATCTCCAGTGATTAAGGAAAATATATTTTTATAGCATTTAGTTTACCTGCTTATAAGTAAATATAAAGACACATGCATTAGAAGCAATGCTAATGTTGATTCTTTAATAAACACTTGTTAATATTTTACATGAGTGCCTAAGCTATCAAAATCTATACATGTATCTTCACTCAAATTTAATTCCCTGACGAGCTAATCAGAACCATGGCCAAATGTCTTAGTCTGCATTGTAATGATCATAAACTGAGTGGCTTTGGTAATCAGAATTTAATTTTTGGAGTTCTAGAGGTTGGATATCTAAGGTTCACTCTGGTCAGAGTCCTATTTCTGGTTTACAGACAGATGTCTTCTTGTTATATCTTCACATGGTTGAAAGATTTCATTACTCTCACATCTCTTCCTAAAATAACACTGGTCACATAGGACACTACCCTTGTGACTTTGTCACCGCCCACAGGGCCACCTTCTAATACCACGGTCCTGGCTTGTGATTTTTTGATATGGTCCAACCTTAGGACCATAGCATCAAAATCTTAAAATCTAAGACAGCAAGAGTTTCCTCCTCCTCAGAAAGAGGTCATTGGATCCCTGAATGATGACACAGGAAGCATCTCTGAGACTCTGTCTTCTGCAGCCAGAAAAGTTCTGCCTTTATTGAATTTAGAAAGTTTATCTCAGAGCTCAAAATGCTGAAGAACTAGAGAATCAAGGGATTAACCTAAAGGAATAAGTCATGCCAAAGCTTCACTCAGTTTTCAGTATTTGGTCCAAGCATATTTGGAGAAGGTGATATTTTTGGGTAGCCATCTTCCACCCTGAACTCTTGACAATAAACAGCAGCAAAATATTGCTGTCTGCAATATTCAGTGTTCTATCTTTTGTAAAGTCATTTCTTGTTAGCAGAGTCCTGAGGTGGCACAGAGTGTCATAAAGAGAAAGACAGGGGATGACAAGAGACCTGCTGTTGTAGTAAACTAGGAAGCTATCAACCACGTGGATGAAATGATCCATTCATGAGAGTGGAGCCCTAACCATTTTGTTAACCTCTTCTTGTCTCAAATGCTGATTAAATCTCAAAGATAGTTTCAGTGGGGGCAAACCATAGTGCTGATGAATGTCTGAGAACACCTACAAGAGCATTAAAAGGAAGAGAAGTAATTCATGTAGAAGGTTCTGAATGTGGTTGAGGTAAGGAGGACTATCATTCAGCTTATCCTGAAATACTGCTTGGTTTTGTTCTCTGATGCACAACAACCCAATTCTCAACTTTGTTTCTGCGAGAATTCTATTGTCCTTTACATGGAAAGAGGTGAGCTTACCTCACTGTGCTTAAAATATTCTTCTTAAAAGAATCATTCAATTGTGCAGGTTCATTAAGCTAAACTAATACAAAATTTCAACATCAAAGATTATTTTACAAACTGTTCAATCGTCAGGAGTCATTTGTTTTGCTTCAACTTTGTGTTGTTGATTCTGTGTTGGGAATTAGCCTCTGGGGCAGTGTGATGGCTAGTCTCCATTGTCAGTCAAAATAACCAGTGAGGTACATCTCTGGGTGTACCTGTGAGGTGTTTCCAGAGAGGATCAACTAAACAAAGAAAGCAAGCCATAAGTGTGGGTAAAACCATCCCTTGGTCTGAGGTCCCAGTCTAAAGAAAAAGGAGAAAAAGTGAGTGCCAGCATTCCCCCTTTCTCTTCATTCTAATCGGAGCCGTGGAGGAAGCTGCTCTCACCACCTGGACCACACTTCTCCCAAATGGGAGTCAAAATAACCCCTTCCTCCATTACCTCATTTCTTGTCAGGTACTTGGTGACAGCCATGGGATGGGTAAGTAGTCCTTGCAGAAACCGGTCATAACCTCATGGAATCTCTGTCTAACAAGGAAGGAGGAGATCATGGACTAACTATACCAATAATGATAGATAAATGTACAGAGCACGATAATATGAACACGCATCCTACCTGTGGGAATATCAGGCAGAGAAGTCGATTAACTAGGTGCCTAATGAAGGAGTATAAATTGGTCATATGTCTAGGAAGAAGAAAGGATAGTGTCAAAGGAAGATACTCCGGGGAACAGTATAGCAAAGTCACATGACAAAATCCCCCTTTGAGCAAATGATGAGAAGGGAAGCAGATATCAGACTATATGACCTCCGAGCCCTATGTCTTCAATCCCTGTAGAGAGAAAATGTACTTATTCAGACTAACCTTGACCTACATAGAATGCATTTGGTGAATATCAGTACCAAACACAGGACAAATAGGAAACAACTTTCAGACTTACGTTTCTCTGACCTCAAAGGGTCATGCCTCTAAAGCAGATCAATTTCTCACAATAACAGAACTCTTATTTGCCCTTCATTGACATTGACTGGCATCGTGGATATAATAGAAATTTCCCCTCAGAGCTCCTGACAGTATCTTCTATAGCCCAGGTCATAGCCCGTCTTACAAATAACTTCCTGTCAAAACTCAGGTGCCAGTATGTCCTCAAAGAAACTCTTTTCCTTTGCTTCATTTTGCTGCACTGTTGTTACTAGTATAGTAAAAAGGAAAGGAAGAGGGGTGGAGAGACAGCTCAGCAATTGAAAGCATCTGTTCTTACAGAGGCTCTGGGTTTGATTTCCCACACCCATAGGACAACTCACAATGGTCCATAACTCCAGGCATTCTTATGTAGCACAAACAGATGTGCATGCTGACGAAACACTTATGCACATAAAATAAACAAATCTAAAATTGCAAATTTTAAAAATGGAGAATGTCTGGTTTGTCTGTGTTAGCTTGTATATGTATAAAGCACTTATGTCTTTAATTTCCTTATTGCAGGAATATGTTGACTGGAGTTACATGCTCTGAGGATAGGGCTTCTGACTAGATACTCAAATGTGTCTTCTATTTTGTTTGGCATCTACCGAAAAGCAGATTTATTTCTAAAGTTTTAAGCACTTGTATGTGTGTGTACGTGCATGCGTGCATGCATGTGTGTGTGTGTGTATGTATGAACAAAATTGCTTACAGAGGCCAGAAAACTCTCCAGATACACCTGCATCTGAAATTGCTCCTAAGGAAAACTTTTTATGCTTTGTCATTGAGGAAAACACTTCTTAGGATTTATGACAGTTTACAGAACTTGATTTTCACTTGCTCTCTTTATTAGTTATTTTGTACCACTGTGATCAAATAACTGATAAAGATAACTTTTAAAAACACAAGTTTATTTTGGTTCATGATTTCAGGAGAGTCAGTTCATTGTGGAACATATGACATTAAAGGTGTTATCCATGATAACAGGAGTATGTGGCAAAGTTGTTCATATCTTGATGAGTGTGAAAAAGAACACAGACTTCAAGAACCCACTTAGAGAAGGGGCTAAGGCTTTTAAAATCATGTTGCAAGGCCTGACTTTTAGAACATTTCAGATTCAAGCCATATTCTGCATTTGATCTCTAAAGGATTATGTGTATCTAATAATGCAAATGCATTCAATTGAATTTCAAAAGTTCCATCACAGTTAAAAGTTCAAAGCCTCATCTGAAACACAAGCAAACTTTTAGTTCTGAGTCCCTGCAAAATCAAAATCAAAATTACATATTTCTGATATATCTCAGAGTAAGCACTATAACTCCAAAAGGCAGTGACAGTATGATAGTAAAGAAAAATGGAACTGAAGCAAGCCCACCACAATGTAAAAGAGCATTGATTAGACCCTGCAGTGCATGTGTGGCATCCATAAGGGGTGGTGTCCTCATTTGAGCTCTAATGGGCTTAAGTAGCACTGCCTGTACTGCCCTGAAATTTGTAATATGTGTAGTCTCTCCAACTGACTCCCTTGGATGCCTACAGCTTTTCTTGACATATGTTCCATATTCCAGGCAACATTAGCATCTGGGGATCTGCTGAAACTTGGGATTAACTCCATACTTTACATTTCATAGTGTCAGGTGGGTTAGCAGAAAATTCAGTCTTCTACATGTTGCCCTGTCTTGATGCGTTCCCTTAAAACTTCAATAAGGATCCAAGAATTTTATTACTCTTCATTCTTCATGCCTATAGGATCGGGGTCACATAGGATAACACAATAGCAAGATGTAACTTGGCTCACTTCAACCATGACCTCTTGGGTGCCCATGTGGCTCAATTTGGAAAATGTATTTTCTGGGTGATGCTGCTGAAAGAAGGTAACCTATCTTTAGAGGCACTCTTCTTTCAAGTGAACCTTTAACTTTACATACTGTTGATGTGGGATTTCCCTTTGTATGCTGTTATTGCCATTGATAAATAAAAATACTGCTTTGGGCCTATAGTAGAGCTATAGGGAAACAGAGATAGGAGGGTAAAACTAAGCTGAATGCAGGGAGAAAGGAGGCAGGGTCAGGGAGAAGTCATGGAGCCACCACTGGAGACAGCCGTGCTGAAACTTTGCTGGTAGACCATGACCTCATGCTAATGCACAGATTAATGGAGATAGGTTAAATTAAGATGTATGAGTTAGTCAATAAGAAGCTAGAACTAATGAGCCAAGCAGTGATTTAAATAATACAGTTTCTGTTTGATTATTTCAGGGCTAAGCAGCTGGGAACTAACTAGCGGCCTCCCTCCAACTAACAAGGGGCCTCCCGCCAACAAATTGAGGCCAACATGGCTAACTAAAATCCCCTTAAAAACTGAGAAAGCTTAAAAAGTAATTTTAGACACAAAAGAACAGAGTTAAGCATGGCTTCTTGGTAGCCGGCATTTTGCTGGTGACTTGCTGCAGCTCCTTTAAGAGAGATTTTCCTGATTCAGCAGTAACGGGGTGGGGGAAGCCAAGCCGTTTTGAAATGTCAGCTGCCAGCCAGTGCAATCTCTGGCTTATTCAAGAGACCAAGCATTTGAATGGGGTTTGTGAGCCACATTCTACGGCTTGCTTGGTGGCTTCATGGACCTGCTGTGTGCCTAGAGATGGGGCATTGTGCATGGCTCTCAGAGGCTGGCAGCTCTGCCATGCTGGCCTGAGTGGGGCAAATAGGCAGTGCCTTATATCCCCTAGCAATGGTGCAGCTTAGGTTTTTAAGAAGCACTTAGCATTTTAAGAAGTGCTCCTTGACAGTAAAGAATTACAGATGCACAATAGGACAGATTCAGACATAAAAGGCCTCGAAATGGGTCACAGTGTTGGATAAATGTACATAGGCTTGGGAGAGAGAAGAAAAAGAGTATAGGGAGTTATAAAAAGAAGTAAATGGTTTACAAAAAAAGACAACAAAGTCTTTAAAGGGACAGAATATAGACAGTCATAGATTAAATGAAGTAACACAGAATAAGCCATGTAAAGATGGAAAATACACAGAGTCTGGATTGTGTACACTATTGTGTTTTCTTTGAATTTTTTGACAGTGAAAGAGCTAAGTACAGAGAGACATTTCATTATATGGGCTGCTAAGCTAAACCAGCATGTATATTATAAAGGTATCTTGTTTTCAAAATTTGGGTCTAAGAATATGTTGCTTTGGAAAAGAGGTTCCTCTTTTGTTTCCACAGAAGATAAGAACCTGTGTATTTCTTCCAAATTAATGTGGTTGGATGGACCAAGACCCCTTGAAAAGTTGCCTTGAATACCCCTCAAAAACTTACTTTGCCCAATAAAAAGCAGGAAGCAGTTTGGAGAAGAACTATGCCCACATTCCCAAATATTGTTTATAAATGTTTGTTAACATTTAAAGGGGGATATGCTATAGAGCTTTGCATTGGTAAAAGTCTTGATTTATTAATACAAATTTAAGGTCAATTTTGTTATACTGTTTTATATATATATATATATATCTGCTCTTGATTAAGGTATTGTGTCTGTAGCTCATTTAAAAATGTAATGTATAATTAAAAATATAGGCTAATAGATAATCATCTATAATAGTCAACCTTGTAGTCATGTTAGATTTTCTAGATAGTCAGAGATGTATTTCAAATGGATAGGGATTTTTCAAATCTTTCAAAGACTAAAGAATATGATATTTAAAATGTTCTAAGAACTTAGGATTTTTCATGACAGTGAGACACATCTGCTCCTAGCAACACCAATCTACTTCAAGAGGAAGATGGGGATTGAAGAGGCTCCTTATGGAGTTAGTTAGCCATCTGAGCAAGAAACTGCCCTTGCCTGTATTGCTTGTTGAAATGGACATGAAGGACCCACAGAGGAATGACTGCTGAACTCGCATAAACATGAGAAGATCCTTCAGGGTTCCTGCTTCATGAAAGAGTCTGATAGACATTCTGCAGGACACAGAAGAACGTGACTGTCAAACTGCCAATACAGCCTGAACTGTCTTTGAAATTTCCTGCTTTGTGGAAGTCTGCTGGATGCTATGGGCCTGTAAGCTGAAGATGAATATCCCAATGGTACAGAAGAACTTTGGGTGACTGTCTAAGTAGCGAGATGTCTCTGTCAATTCTATAATTTTGGAAGTTGCTTACACTGTGCTTTCTGTTTATTTAGGTAATACTATATCCTTCTGGAGTCTTTGATGGAGTTGAAGAATTGATAGTTATAGTTTTCCTTAGTAATGATAAAAGATAAAGTAGATATATGTAATTTTACTATGTTAAAGTTAAAACTTTCCTTTTCATTTAAACAGAAAAGGGGAGGTAATGTGGGGAAAACTAAGCTGAACGCTGGGAGAAAGGAGGTGGGGTCAGGGAGAAGCCATGGAGCCACTTCAGAGATAGACATGCTAAAACTTTGCTGGTAGGCCATGACCTCATGGTAATGCACAGATTAATGGAGATGGGTTAAATTAAGATGCAATAGTTAGCCAATAAGAAGCTAGAACTAATGGGCCAAGCAGTAATTTAAATAATACAGTTTCTGTTTGATTATTTCAGGGCTAAGTGGCCGAGAACTAACTAGCCTCCTTCCAACATACTGTGCCTTGTGGTCTTACATTCAAGGCTCCTGTACTGTTGTTGCAACACAAAGTGTTTAGCTTATCTTTCATGGATTTAATTGATTAAATAAGTACCCACAGTTTTTCTTCAGTATTCCCTTTGTAATTTTAAATGTGTTCATGCTACATTTTTGTACAAAATGGGTGTTTCTCACATCTTTCTTCTCCATTTTTGCTCTGGATTTTTATTATGGACCCAGCTAAATGCAGCAAGTAATAATCATGATATAGCCTAGTTGTTAAGTTCTTATGGATTCTCCTCTACCAAATAAATCAGTTTTACTGAAAACTTAGGACACAGACAAATGTAGGCAGATTGTTTGATAGAGGAAATGTGAATAGCCTTTAGGCCAACTCCAAATGGAGTTCTGCATTGGGATGATCTTTTTATACATTGTGTGAAGATATGCCTATGCCTTTCCTCACTTGCATAAGGCACCTTGTGATTAGTTTAATAAAGAGTTGAATGGACAATAGCTAAGCAGGAGAGGATATGTGGGACTTCCAGGCAGAGATAGGAACTATGGAAAAGAATTTAGGGTCGGAGATTCACCAGCCAGACCCCAAGGAAACCAGATGTATAGTACTGAGGAGTGCTAATGAGCCACATGACAGAACCTAGATTAATATAAAAGGGTTAGTTTAGGTTTAAAGAGCCAGCTAGGAACACACCTAAGCCGAGGCCAAGATTTCTTAATTAATAAAAAGTCTCCATGTCATAATAATGATTTAGAAGCTGGCAGTCCAAGAAAGATACATTATAAATGGTGGGGTACATATACCCAAGCATAGAGCCTGAGAAAGCTGACAAAAGTTCTTGACATGGAACAAGATGTGGTTTCCTAATAACCACAGTCTACCCCACTCCTTACTGGTGCCTGAGGCTTGAGGTTAGGCTCTCACAGAAAGCCAAAAGCTGTAGCCCAGAATAAATAGAGTAGCCTGATGTACCTACAAGGTGGAGGAGGCAGAGCCTGCAGCCAGCACCAGGTGCTAAAGGAGTTGCAGAAGGAGCCTGCAGACACACAGCAGTGATCTGACCCTTTAAGGCTTGGTTCATGCAGTGAGAAACTACAGGCCCACAGAAAGCCAGGTTCAGACCAAGAAAACTTCTAAACAGATATAGTATGCCTGAAAATGTGCCTGGGAGCTGAAGAACGAAAAGAAAATGGGTATAAACAGTCACAGAAAAATTATTAGAATAAATACAAATAAATAGAAAAAGAGAGTACTGTAATATAAAAAACAAGCCATGTAAGGATTGGAAATACCATAACATGGGGTGTTCAGGCCCTATATAGTGCTTTATTAATATTAATTTTTTAATGCAGATGAAAAGGAACAATAACTACAGAGAGACATTGAATGGTAGAACAAAACTGCAGAAGTACACCAGCCTATATATTTTAAGGATATCTAAATTTCAGAATGGAAGTCAGGAAATATGTTAGGTGAGAGGTTATGCCTTTGTTTCCACAGGAAACAGAAGGCTATGTATTCCTTCAAAATTAATAAAATCCAGATTTGATTTGGGGAGAACTCCTGAAAATCTTGCCTGTAGACATTAAGGAAGAAACCAAGAAAAACTGCAAGATAGGCAATATATATGCTAGTCCCTCTATATGGGAACAACTCTGAGACTGAATGACATGATAAATCTTGTTGGCTTATCATTACATGCCTTCCTTTTATATGGCATGGATGAAGATTCATGTTATAGTTTGATTATGTAGTCCAAATGGACTTATGAAGTTAAAAGATGCCTTTTAGCTGCTCAAACATAGAGAAGAGAATCATCATTAGCTGATTTGTGCACACTGCACATTCCATACTTGTATTTATACAGATATGTATGTTACCTTTAATAGTTTGTTTTCAGAACGAAAGGACCTGATACAAATGAAGGCAGATAAGTAGTTCAGGTGATACAGCCTCACAGAATGTCTCTACTGCCATTTACTCAAAACTCTACTTCCAGGACTACTTCAAATTGGGTAACTAAGAGGGTCCAACCTCACAGACTACTCCAGCCTGTACTCCAGATAAACCTTACACTTTCCCATTACGTGGAGACTAGACAACAAATGATACAGCTAGCTCTCCCAGGACTTGGCCAGTATCTTAATATTCTGAAGGATCCCTGAAGATGCTGTTCTCCCCAGACAACAGGGAATAATTTTAAGAACATCACATCCACATTCTCAGTAGGTGAGGTAGAAGGATTTTGGTCCTCTAGTGGGTTTTGTAACTTTGTCATTGCTTAAGGGTATAAGTTGTAAGTTGTAACTGGTCATGAGCAGGGAAGAAAACTAAACAAAGTAGGTTAGATTAAGGGGTTGATTCTTTTTCTTTTCTTTCCCTTTCCTTCTTTCTCTCATATTTAGTGAAAAAAGGGGGATATAGAAATGGTAGGATAAAAAGGTAGATTATAGAACCTACTTTTAAACTAAAAAGCAACTGCTAGTTGTTGCATCTGTATGGATTTTTCCATAATTATACAAATTTAAGGTTATTTTTGTTATAACACATTGTATACATGTTTCTACACTTCTTTAAGGTATTGGATCTATGTGATATGAGAAGTCCTTCTGTTTATGTGTTGCCTTTATTGGTTAATGAATAAATAAGCTGCTTTGGCCTGTGGTAGGCAGAGAAGAACTAGTCAGGAAAACTAAAGTGAATGCTGGGAGAAAGAAGGCAGAGTCAATGAGAAACCATGTAACTGCTGCAGGAGACAGATGTCAAATGCCAGAAGGAAACTTACCAGTAAGCCACAACCATGTGACAATACAAAAATTAATAGAACTGGTTTAATTTAACATGTAAGAATGAGCTAGAAATATGCATAAGCTAATAAGTCAAACAGTATTGCAAATAATATAGCTTTTGTATGATTATTTCAGGTCTGAGCAGCTGGGGAAAAAAACAAGTGGACTCCACCAACAGAATGGCACCCACCCAACATTTATTCATTTTTCTGTCTAAATAAAAAGGAAGGTTTTAACTTTAACATAGTAAAATTGCATATTACAAAACAGGTATCAAGCAAGAATTACAGCTACAATATTTTGTACATTTGGAAAATTAAGGAAAATACTTTATCATCTATCCTATCTTTGTGAGTCTAAAATTTCATATCTAATCTATCTTTTATCATAACTAAGGAAAACTATAATTATAACTATATATTCTTCAACTCCACCAAAAAAACCAGAAGGATATAGTATTATCTAATTAAACATAAAGTACATTGTAAGCAACTTCCAAAACTATAGAATTGACAGAGGCATCTTGCTGCCTGGACAATCACCCATAGTTCTTCTGTAACATTGGAGCATCCAGTCTTCAGCCTACGGGCCCATAGTATCTGGCAGACTTTTACATGAAGTAGGAAATTTCAAAGACTGTTCCACCTATATTGGCAGTTTGTCAGTCACTTTCTTCTATGACCTGCATAATGTCTATCAACCTCTTTCATGAACCAGGAACTCTAAAGAACTGTCTCACCTTCTTTAGGAAACTTCAGCAGTCATTTTTCTGTGGGTCCTGCATATCTAGTCCATACAGAAAAACATCAACAGTCCAGGCAAGATCAATTTCTTGCCCAAATAGCTAGCAAACTCCATAAGGAGCCTCTTTGATGCCCACCTTTCTCTCGAAGAAGATTGGTGCTGCCAGGAAAAGATGTGTCTCATTGTCATGAAAAGTCCTAAGTTCTTAAAACATTTTAAATGCCATATTTCATAGGTCTTTGAAATGTTTGAAGATTATCTATCTAACTGAAATATATCACTGTATATCTAGAAAACCTAAGTAACATGACTACAAGCTTGACTATTTTAGATGATTATCTATTAACGTGTATTTCTTAATTACACAATATACCTTTAAATGAGCTCCACAAACACAATACCTTAATCAAGAGCAGAAATATACATATAACAAAATTGACCTTAAATTTGTATCAATAAGCCAAGACCCATACCAGTTCAAGTCTCTATAGCATATCCCCCTTTAAATGTAAACAAATATTTATAAACAATATTTGAAAATTTGGGCATAGTTCTTCTCCAAACTGCTTCCTGCTTTTTGTTGGGTGAACCTCTTTTTAGAGGTTCACTAAGATCTTTCATGGGATCTTAGTCCATCAAACCATGTAGTCTAGAAGGAATCTATAGGTTCTTACCTTCTGTGGAAACAAAAGCAGAACCTCTTTTCCAAAGCTACATATCCTTAGACTCAAAGTTTGAAGTCAAGATACCTTTAAAAATATATATGTTGGTTTAGCTTAGCAGCCCCCAGAATCAAATAGAAAACTTTGCAGTCAAAAACTTCAAATAAAACACAATAATATACATAATCCAGACTTTCTCTGTATATTCTATATTTATGTGGATTATTTTTCTTTATTCTACAAGTTTAATATTTATTTTATTATCTTTATTCTTTTAATCTATGACTGTATGCTTTTGTATTACGTTACTATGTCTTTACTCTTTTTCTTTCTCTCTCAAGCCTACATAGAGTTATTTAACATTGTGACCCATTCAGAGGTTGGATTTTTTATTTGACTCTGTCTTTATTGCATACATATCTGTACTTATTTTTTGACCAGGATCCTTTTTTTCAATGCTAAGAGGGTGTAGCTAGGACCAACTCAGCCCTTCCTGCTTGCTCTGCCCAGTCCAACATGGCAGAGGCATGTTCACTGCCTCTGAGACTGCTGGGTGGGAGCTGTCCTCAGCACCTGAACTCTGGTACCAAGATGGCCCATACTACCACCAAGTATCTAACTGCACACTGTCCACAAACCTCACTAAGGTACTTGCCCCCTTGAAAGTGCCAGAGTTTATGCTGCCCAAACCAGATCTTAAAGAAGCCATGCAATTCTTTTGCTGCCTCTGCCTACTGACAGCAAACAGAGCCTATCTAAAAATATGTGGCTACCAATAAACTCCAATAGATTCCTGTTTCTGTTGTTCTAGAAGGCCTCTTTTATCTTTTTGAAACTTTTTTAGTCATTATGTGGATCCATGCCCCAGACAGTGGGTGCCATTCTGTTGACAGAGGCTGCTCATTTATTTCTGACTGTCCAGACCTGAAATAACCACACAAACTTTATTATTTTCAATACTGTTTTGGCCTATTAGCTTATTCATATTTCTAGCTAGCTTTCACATCTTAAATTAACCCAGTTCTATTAATCTGTGTATCGCCACACGGGTGTGGCCTACTGGTGGTAAAGTTTTGTCTAGTGTCCGGCATCTGTCTCCTGCAACAGCTACATGGCTTCTCATTGACTCTGCCTTCTTTCTCCCAGCATTAAATTTAGTTTTCCTGACTAGCTCTACTCTGCCCTATCACAGGCCAAAGAAGCTTCTTTATTCATTAACCAACAAAAGTGACACATATGCAAAATGGCTTTCCATATCACCTATGCAGCTCATTTAAAAATGAAAATATGGCATTTAAGATGTTTTAACAACATAAAACTTTTTGTGACAGTCATATGCATCTGACAGCACAAATCTACTTCAAAAAAATGATGGGCATAGAAGAACATCCATATGGAGTTTACTTTCAATATAAAAGGGTTAATTTAGGTTTAAAGGTCTAGTGGGAACAAGCCCAAGATAAGATGGAGTTTTCATGATTATTAGAAAGTCTCCCTGTCCTTATTGAGGAGCTGGCAGTCTAAGAAAAACCTTCTACAGTTCTTATTCCCTCTGAAACCTCATGAGCACATTTTACTGTCTACACTTTTGTTGGCAATCTGGCCTTCTGGCCTCCCATCTGATTATCCCATTAGGTTTTGCTTATAATGTTAGACTTCTCTGTTTTGAAACTCTCAACATTTCCAAATTCCTCTCACAAATCAGTTGGGAGTGGATATGATGATACATTATATATAAGAATGAAAGTGGTAATGGATAACTAAAAGATATTCTAAAAGAAAGAAAGAGAGAATCATAATGAAAGTAATTCAGAAAGAGGTCCTTATTGCATGAAACCTACATTGTGGTGGTACAACCAACAGCAGAGGATAAAGAAGATAGATGCATGGCAATGATGAATACTAAAGATAAAAGCAAAACTGAAGAAGGAGTATGACAGGAAATCTTTCCTCAAAAAGATTAATTTTAAGGAAAACTCTGATGATTTCAGGGAAAGAGCAGTTCAGGCAAGATTACCAACATTTGAAGGCATCATGTTCCAATGCTAGCAGACAAGCAGTGAGAAGGGGTTGCAGTTGGAGTAGAGTGAGTACGAAGGGGTACAATAAAAGATGAAGAGAGATGTAATGAGGAACCTGACTAGCCAAACTTGAAAGCTGTTGCAAGGACTCCAGTTTTTACCGGAAATCAAGTAAGGGCACACTGCATAGACATGAGACATGGCCATAAATACATGCATGAAGTCTGTCTGTGATAGGGAACAGAATGAAAGGGGACAGGGAATGGAGACAGAACCAACTTAGAGATAACTAAAAATTGAGATGAGGAATTGGGAAAATGTCTCAGATATGAAGAGGGTGTATTGCTTTTCTGGAGGACCTTATTTCAGGTTCTAGCACCCATATGCTGCTCTTCACCACTTAGAACTCCAGCTACAATGATAAGACACCTCCCACAGCCTCTGTCTGGACTGCACACATATACACAAACACATGTTCACACACTTTGGTAAGTAGAAATTCTTTTAAGACTGTACTAATCATAAGACAACTAATGGTGATTTGGAGCACATAGAAAGCTATATCAGTGATGAAAATAGATTGACTATATGCCAGTAATTACATTTAACAGATAAAGGTAGACACTATTACTTTGCACTAGAAGACAAATAAATTAAAATAGTGGGTGGATAAGTAAATGGGTAACAAGTTGGCTGATAGTCTGGGACCACAATGAACAACCTCTGGGTAACAGTGACAAGCTTCCAAACTCAATACTGTGGCTACCTGCTAGATCATCAGGACCCCCTATATTAGGAAATTCAGGTTGGCTCCAGCCTATAGCAAACACACAGAGAGAAAGACAGAGAGAGACACACTGTAAAACTCTGCCAACTGTGGGAGAGACGTTTATATTGCCACTCTTTTCTGACAATTTCTGTGTTCTTTTGTTCACCAGACATTGTCTTATCCATGTGATATTATTTCTCTAAGTACAAGCTTCAGTTTGGATATAAAATGCCCCCACCCCAAAAGTTCAGGTGGTAGCCCTGGCCCCTAACCCATATTAATATTGGGTGGGACAGACTTTAGAAGCTGAATCCTACTAGGTGGAGCTAATGCATTAAACCCTCTCTGTTTATAAGTTGGTTTTCTTATTTATTTTATTGTAGTAATCAAACGCTCATGGCTAACAGAGGTATGTTGCTTACAGTCCAGAGCTCCTCCTCATGGGTCTTGGAGTTCTCAGAAAAAAACACAGGACTGAAAAAACACAGGACCTCATTTTATTGCCTGGAAAGAAAAGTGCACTCTGAGCCCCTTGGGAGTAGAGAACAGAGTTTGACGTTTCTTTCTCTTCATAATGGTGACAGGTTTTTCTCTTTGTGAAGTAGATTTCTTTGTGTCTCTTTATCTGAAGAAAAAAATATTTCCATCATCCTTTTGGTGAAAATCCCTCTTTTGAAAGTAAAAAGGTATTTTTCAGCCAAAGTGTTTTGTTCTCTGCCACTGTGATGGGGGCTTTCTTCCATTGGGTACTCTTGGTGGTCATTCCAATCTAGTCCACTGAAGCCTTACACTGACCAGTCATTATCATCAATAATTAAAGAAAACATTAAAAAAAGAAAACATTCAAAGTAACTTCATGAGTAATTCACAAACAATTTTAGAGTTTTGGTTTATTTTGTTATGTTTTGTATTTCTAATGGTATTGGTTCACAGAAATAAATGTTTTGAAATACATGCGACTTTAATCAGTATTTCCCTTTTCACTTTTCCTTGATTCTATCAGGATCCCTGGACTCTTTAATGTTTTTCTTTTGTTTCATGCCATAGTTAGACATTTTTCTGAGTCACTCTTGCTCAGTTTTCTTGAATAATTTATTTATTTAACTGAGTTGCTGTGACTTTTCTTCATCATAGCTGGGCCTTTTCTGGGTCACTATATAGTACATAGAATACTATATAGTATTCACAGCACTTCAGTCACTGTGATAAAACATCAACCAAAACAAGTTGGGGAAGACGTTTGATTGCTTGTGCTTCTGTGTCATTGTCTATCAAATCAGGAAGCCAGGGCAGGAATTCAAGGCAGGAACCCGGAGGCAGGAACTGAAATAAAGACCATAGAAAAATGCTGCTTAATGCCCTCCTCTCTTGGCTTGCTCAGCCCACTTCCTTATACCACCCAGGACCACCTGTTCAAAGGCAACACCACCTATAATGGTCTAGGTCCTCCTATATCAATCACTAACCAAGAAAAAGCTCCACCAACATGCCCAGATACCAAATTGGTAGAGGCAGTTACTCAATTAAACATCTCAGATGATGCTAGTTTGTGCTACATTGATTAAGAGCAACCATCACAATCACCACTGACCATCTGGGTGTCAGCAGTTAGATTTTTGTCGTTGTCACCATTTGGGGTTTTATTGAATTATCATTGGGTGTTTGTGTTTTCATCCATGGACTGTCAGTGAATCTGGAGTGTGTTCTAAGAGCATGGTAGAAAATGAGTAATCATTTTATTTTATGATTTGTCAATAACAGAAATGCTTATTGCCCATCATCTAAACAGGCCAGCAAAAAAAAAATGAGCAATGAGAAAGATTTAGGGCAGTATTGAGGCAGGAAGAGAACAGAGCCTGAAGTGGTCCTGCTGAGGGACTATGTCATGAAAATTCCCATCAAACTGGTAAATTTCTGTAAGCAGAGACTGTTCATTCATTTTCTGGCTTTCCAGAACCAAATAACCACTATGAGGCTGTGGCCTACCTAGGTAAGGTTCTAGGGTCTGTCACCTTTGGGAGTTACATGATGTCTCTCTGATTCTGCCTACTCTTTCTCTCTATCTATATTTGGATTTCCTGCCTGGCTTTACTCTACTAAACTATTGGCCAAAACAGCTTTATTCATCAACCAATAAAAGCAACACATATAGAAGTACATCTCACATCATCTCCCCATTTTCTGTCTAAATAAAAAGGAAGGTTTTAACTTTAATATGGCAAAATTACATAAAACAAAAGATGCATCAAGCAAGAGTTATAGTTATGATATTTAGTCTGTTTGTATTAGGCAAAAGTTAAAGTATTCTATCATCTATCTTATTTTTGAAAGTCTTAAGTTTTATATCTAATTTATCTTTTATTGTAACTAAGGAAAACTATACCTATCTTCAACTCCATCAAAGACCTAAGTAAACAGGAAGTGCATTGTAAGCAACTTCCAAAACTCAAGAATTGACAGAGACATCTGACTGCCTTGACAGTCACTCAAAGTTCTTCTGTATCTACCTTCAGCCTACAAGTTCATAGTATCTGGAAGACTTTTCCATGAAGCAGGAAGTTTGAAAGACTGTTGTGCCTCTATTGGCAGGTTTTCAGTCACTTTCTTCTGCATCCTGCAGAATAGAATGTCTGGCAATTTCCTCTGTGAAGCAGGAATCCTGATGGACCATTACATCTTTTAGAAAGTTTAGAATTCACTTTTTTGTGGGTTCTGCATGTCCAGTTCATACAGTACACCTTCAAGCAGCCCAAGAAAGAGCAGTTTCTTGCCCAAATGGCTAACAAACATAAGGATGGCCATCTTCCTCTTGAAGTATTTGGTGCTACCTGAAGGAGATTTATCTCATTGTCAAGAAAAATATAAGTTCTTAAAACATTTTAAATGCCATATTTTGTAAGTCTTTGAAGTGTTGAAGATTATCTCTCTAACTGAAATAGATCTCTCTATATGTCTAGAAAACTTAACTAACATGACTACAAGTTTAACTATTATAAATGCCTATTAATCTGTAATTTTTAATTTACACTACATTTTTAAAGGAGTTATACCTTAAACAAGAGTAGAAATGTATATATAACAAAATTGACCTTAAATTTGCATCAATAAATCAAGATCCATACCAATGCAAAATATTCATCTCTATATCATACCTCCGTTTTGTTCTTCAGAAATTGACTCTGACCATTAAACACTTATAATCAGACCCATTTAAGTGAAAACAAACATTTATAAACAATTATCTTCAGAATTTGAGTGTAGCTTTATACAAACTGCTTCCTGCTGTTTGTGGGGAGAAGTATATTTAGGGTTCACAGAGATCTTTTGGGGTGTGTGAGTCTTGTTTCATCAAACCACATTAGCCTAGAAGGAATCCACAAGTTCTTATTTTCTGTGGAAATAAGAACAGAAACTCTTCTTTGTAACATATCCTTGAGCTTAAACTTTGAAGTCAAGATGCCTTTAAAATAAATATGTTGGTTTAGCTTAGCAGCTCCCAGAATCAAATGTCTCTCTGCAGTCAAAAATTCAAAGAAAAAAAAGCAGTAACATACACAATCCAGACTCTCTGTGTATATTCCATCTTTACGTGGCTTATTTTTCTTTACTCCTTTAATCTATGACTCTCTTTACTCTTTTATATTACTTTCACTGTTTCTTCATTTAATTTTTAAAACTATTTTTATATTTGTCTATATTCTTTTTCTTCTTTTTCTCAAGAATATGTACACGTATTCAACACTGTTACCCATTTAGAGGTCTTTTTCATCTGAATCTGTCTTTATTGCATAACTGTAATCATTTTCTGACCAGAAGTGACTTTTTTTAAAGCTAAGCAGGCATGGCTAAGATAACTTTGCAGCCCTACCTGTTGGCTCTGCCCTGTCCAACACGGCAGAGTTGTGTTCACTGCCTCTGTGAGTCATGCTCACTGGCCCAACTCCAGGGATGCAGTGGGTCTATGTCAACATTAAGCAACTAGTAGCATGCTGCTGACAAACCCCATTTAAGTGCTTGGCCTCCTGAAAGAGTCAGAGCTGTTCCTGCCATCAGCATGAACCATTAAGCTGTCTCTCAAAGAAGCCATGCAGTTTTTTTCTGCTAATGCTTTCTTAGGAAGCTTTCTCTTAGGAGATGTGCCTCTGCTCACCACGAGCAAACAGAGACTATGTGAAAATATGCGGCTACCAAGAGGCTCCAAATGAGTACCATTTTTGTGGGTCTAGAAGCCCTTTTTTTCTTGTTTTTTTTTTAAGCTTTGTGTAATTGTACATTGCCCCATGATGTCTCCATTATGTAACTGGTGACTGTTCATTCATTTTCTGGCCATCCAAACACAAATAATCACCATGAAGTTGCGGCCTATCAGTAAGGTTCTTGGGTCTGTCCCCTTCCACAGCTACATGACTCTCTCTGACTCCACCTACTGTCTCTATCTATCTATCTATCTATCTATCTATCTATCTATCTATCTATCTATCTAATAGTTCTATCTATCTATCTATCTATCTATCTATCTAATAGATCTATCTATCTCTCTATCTATCTAACAGATCTATCTATCTATCTATCTAATAGATCTATCTATCTATCCATTTATCTATCTATCTCTGTTCGAATTTCCCACCTGACTTTACTCTGCTAAGCCACTGGCTGAAATAACTTTCTTCATCAAACAATAAAAGCAACACATATATAGAAGGACACACCATATCAAATTTCTGCTTTAGTCTTGTAGGCTTAAAGTAAAAAGAATTTAAACAAGAAAATACAGTATGAACATTTTGACTTGTCGAGATATGAGAGAGTATAGCCACAGTCCATGACAGGCAGTTTCAAGTTTCAAGACTAAGGTTGGAAGAAACAGAAAAAGCTGAAAAGCATGGATTAGAATAGATACTGAGGCATAAAAATTTGCATGGTTTAAAAATTAAAGTGACTATGGGTATATTTAGGAAAATAAATAGGCGAAAATTCCTTTTGTGTATGTCTTAGATATCAAAATGAAAGGTGGTGCCATTTGCCAGTTCATTGTGTATCATTGCTGATCTGAAATAAGAAGATGATGATTAGAAATGTGGTACATATGGAATGAAATCACATGTGCAGATGCTCAAAGCCTATAACATACAGAGATCTGGTCCAGGGGCCCAGGTAATCTACAGTTAAAACCTTGAGAATGGTTGCTGTCATTTATGGAAAACTATAAAGTGAAAAAAATCAAATCCCGAGGAAATAACTAGAAATTGAGATGGATGAACAGAGACAATAAAATATCAGGCGGAAAGATACAGAAAGAGAAGGGTATTCTGGAAGCCAAAAGGTCAGAGTCTGCAGGAAGAAGGGGTCATCAATAGCATCATGTATCACAGAGCCAATTAAAAGGCTGCACTGTGCTTATCAATTGGAAAGTACAAACATCTATTTTTATGTTCTCTGAGAAAGTGAAGACAGGGTTGTTTTTCTATATTCTTGGTGGCAGAAAAGAACCCGGATTTAAGACTTAGGCTGAAGCGATGCACGGGCTAAGAGAGGGCTTCATTTCCGTGAGAAGAATGCTAGCATGGCACAAGGTGTTGGAACATTTGTGAAGACGGACATTTTAAAAGTACAGAAGAGGGGTAAATATAGAGGAGACAAATGAGGGCGAGTGTGTGAGCTCAAGATCTGCCATAAATAGAAGCTGCTTTCCTTGAGGCTGGAGAAGTGAAGACTTGAGTGTGAAGCTGATCCCACTTCGGTTCCAATTATCTTTGAGATGTAGGCAGCATCTCCACCAGCAAAAAGGGATAAGGCACTAGAAACTTGGACAGTGCAGGTAAAATCTTGATACATATAAGGTGAACAGCACGATGCTAGGCAGAGACCGGTGAAGGTCTTGTTAAACTTAGGAAGTGGTCTTTCTTAGCCTAGATACCCTTAAACAATCCTAGTACCAAAATTTATCTATTAGTTTCTCTAATGCTGAGCAATTTGCATGTAGTAGAAGAAAATTAGGATCCTAAGATTTATAGGTGGAAACTTTCTTGTGAAACTGCTCTGTGCTTTCTATGATGTATGTCTAAGGATGCTACAGCTGGCTGCAACCTAGCATGTGCTTCCCAGACCATATGCAGAGAAGTAGACAGTCCATGGAATCCTTATGAGCACACATCTGTACTATACAAAATTCTTAAAGAACCAACAAAAAAAATTAGAAGAGGAAAGGAAAAGTAAGAAAGAGAGAAAGTAACAAAATATTGCAACTTGGTGCCGGTCCAATTGGAAACTGATTCTTCCAACTTTGCCACCTTCAATTTACCTATCCTCAGAAAGGAGTTGGCATCCCTCTTTTCTTGTGGAAGGAAATAACCACCTCCACGTGCTGCTAGTGCAGACAGCTAATTAAATGAAACAAAAGCTAGCGTGCTAATGCAGGTTTCATTAAGAGGCCTCTGTGGCTCACTCAAG
Source organism: Bramus lutescens (assembly GCA_001685075.1). NCBI lineage: Eukaryota > Metazoa > Chordata > Mammalia > Rodentia > Cricetidae > Bramus > Bramus lutescens. The sequence goes on along the minus strand of LOEQ01006755.1, from coordinate 5,505 downwards.
TGATTATGTCTGTCAAGGGAGGGTATTATAGAAGATATGTTATGTTCAGAGAGCACGCAGTGCTGTTGTTATCATACTTCAACAGCTGGAGACATGATAGTGTCCCTTAACATGTCTGTGCCCTTAAGAAAACCAAAGGAGAAAAAACACTTTGGCCTACCTTCTCCAGAAGTTAAAAGAGATTTAAGGACAATAGTTGGTTGCCTGCAAAAGATTCCAGGAGTCTACTAACTCCTGATTTTGCTCTTGTTGTATTCACTAAGCAGGTAAGTAATTAGTGGGATGTGGTGGCACACATGTTCAAACCTGGCATTCAGGAAGTAGGGGCAGGCAGATCTCCGTGAGTTTGCCGTCAGCTTCATTTACATAGGGAGTTCCAGGCCAGAGCTACACAATGAGCTGCTATCAGAAACAAGCAAATAAACAAACACATTAGGCCAAAGACAAATTTCATAGCTACCAGAAGACAGTGCTTCAATAGTCAGTGCTGTCATCTTTGTCTTCTCTAGAAAACTCCAAACCAGATGAATGAATGAATGAACATTAAGTGAATAATGTGTGTGGTGAGTCTGTGTGTTGAGTCTATGTGCATGTTTATAACATGTATACTTATTTTATATGCATAGGAATGAAACTTGTTTCCTAGTGTTTTTTGGTTGTTTGGAAATGAAAACATTAACCATACTATTAAACAAATTATTTTCAGGGTCTCCGTTTCCCCATTAGTACGATAAGATGATTTAGCTAAGTTGCAGATGGAAGCAAAATTTTCCCACTAAAATTAGATCATCATAGTTACTTCAGCTTTTTTGTTTGTTTATTTATTTGATTAGTTTTGTTTTTTAATTTTTCAAGACAGAGTTTCTCTGTGTATACTTGGCTGTCCTGAAACTCACACTGTAGACCAGGTTGGCCTCAAACTTACAGAAATCTACCTTCCTCTATCTCCCCAGTACTGTGATTGAAGTTGTGGTTTTATTTTAATATAAAATTAATCTAAGGCATGTGCTTTTAATTTATGAAGATAAGCAGTCTTTTGGTGATAAATGACCTCATTTAACTTTAATTATTTCCCTAGAGACCATATGCCTCACCATGAATGTTAATACTTTAATGTGGATTTGGAGTGACCCCAGTTTTGCATATAATACATTGAATAATTATACCTGGTTGTTTAAAGTGAATTGTTAGAGGTAACCTTAATTTCCCTTTTCCTAACATTATACATCCTGTCCATACAATCTTCAAAATATTATCATATACCTGGGAATTCTTGTCATCTCCCTATGGCCAAAGGCCCAGGTATCTGCTTTATCTAAGTGTTCCCTTGGCACTGTAAATGAGACCAATCTTTGATATAAACCATCAGTGACATTCCAAATCACTTTGAAGACCATCTAAACTCATTCCTAGACTCAAGTAGGAACATAGTCACATTAGCTGTCCTCCCATAACCTCCGGGCACTTTCCCCTTGACCGTGAGGCTCCTCATCACTCAGGTTGAACATGCACAGTCACACTTCAGAGAATGTCTGGGTGGTCTCCAGGGCTCTAAGTTAATTAAATGTTCAGATAAATAATGAATCTACTTTAGCATAATAAGGCCATTTATCCATGAGATATATTTACACTAAACACTAATTTGTTGTTTGTTTGAAATTCAAATTTAATTGGGAACCCTACATAATCATTTTCTAAATCTTGCAATCCTACTATACATACTTCTTAATAGGCATATACAACAGATAAAAAGGGACAGACAAGTAGATACATGGCCTCAGTACAAGGATTTGTGCCGGTTTAAAAACAGTACAAATTGTCAGGATAGTAAATTCCCCTTTAGAAACCGTAGATGTTCAACACTGAGGAACACAGGCAAATCCAAGTGAGCTACAGACTTAGAGTAACTAAGTCGATGTTTTTTGAACACAAATGAACACTAACAAGCCAAATGGGAATAAGCCAAACCTTTTTATTCGGAGTTTGCAATAACAAAGAAGTTGGCCACCTTCACTAGGGTTTTGCTAGAACACAATGGCAAGCAGAAAAGTGGATCTCACAGTAGAAAAGAGAGAATGCTTTGAATCTGTCTTTATTGCTGGTTGTTGGCATAGGGACGCTGGGCGTAGGCTCCATAGCAGTAGAGAGGTCACAGGATAGGTGAAGGGTGAGTGTTTAGTTTTGTCTCATTGGTCCTAGATTAGTGGAAGCAAAATTTAGAAAAGCCATCATCATGAGTCCTGATCATCCAAGTCCTGACAATTGTGACCATTGTCACTGTGCATCTTACTGGTTGGTTAATAAGACAGTGTTAGGGCACCCAGACTGACTTACAACAGACTGCTTTCTAGGCTTGGCTTCCTGGAAAATCCTGGAGGCAATAGGTCAGGGCTCCATTTTTGTTTATAAAATGAACCTCTCACATTATATTTCTGAATGCCTGTAATGTCCCTCCAGAGTCAGAGAGTGTCCTATGCAGGCATGCTGCATAGGTTTATGTCAACGTAACACAAGCTAAAGTCATCTGAGAGGAGGGACTCTCAACTGAGAAAATGTCTTCATAAGATCAGGCTGCAAGCAAGCTTATAGGGAGTTTTCTTAATTAAAGACTGGTGGGAGAGGGCCCAGGCCATTGTTGGTGGCCCCATCCCTGGGCTGGTGGTCCTGGGTTTTATGAGAAAGCCAACTGAGTAAGCCATGGTGAGCAATGCAGTAAGCAGCACTCCTCCACAGCCGCTGCATCAGCTTCTGTCTCCAGGTTTCTGTGCTGATTGAGTTCCTGTCCTGACTTCCTTTGATGATGAACAGTGATGTGGAAGTGTAAACTAAATAAACCCTTTCCTCCCCCCCCCCAAAAAATAAATTAAATAAAATGAGCCTCTTGGGTCATTGTATTATGCAAATCAGTGGCCCTTAGACATATATTTGAATTTACGTTAACTAAAATGAAAACCCCCAGTATCTTAGGGTTTTATTGCTGTGAAGAGACACCATGACCATGGAAACTCTTATAAGAGAAAACATTTAATTGGGAATAGCTTACAGTTCAGAGGTTTGTCCATTATTATCATAGTGGGTGGCAGGCAGGTAGACATGGTTCTGGAGAAGGAGCTTAGAGTTCTACATTTTGACCCACAGGCAGCGGGAGATGGTGTACAACATTGTGCATAATTTGAGCATAGAAAACCTCAAAGCCTGCCTCTACAGTGATGTACCCCCTCCAACAAGACCACACCTACTCCAAAAAGACCAGACCTCTTAATAGTGACACTCCCTACGGGCCAAGCATTCACAAACATTATCTATGAGGGCCACACCTATTCAAACCACCACAGTCAATATTCATAATATTAGCCACATCCAGGCACAAGC
>LOEQ01006754.1:104443-124936 GCA_001685075.1 Bramus lutescens | reverse complement strand
TTCGATCACATGCTCCATCAGTCCCAGTCCAGCTGGCCTTGGTGAGCTCCCATTCTTGTTCTACTCTATTCTTCTGATGTTTCCCTTTTGTCTATCTTGATGTCTTCCTTTTAATGAACTTTATTTTCCCTTACAGTTTATATATCTCAGCAAAATCTTTCAAGCAGTATAATTATTAAAATTCACTATTTTAAATGAATGATTACAATGCATAGAAGTAAAAAAAGCAACATGTTTCCCATATCCCTTACGTGATTAAACATTTTATGTAGTATAGTTGAAAACCAAGTTATCCCACAGACATTAAAACCCAAGCGACTTGTAGATTAACAGAGTGCACTGGAGCAAGATATTTTTCTCAGTCTGTTCTTTTACTGGCCAGCTGCATTTTGTGATTACAAAGGAAGAACCAATCATTTTATTATTTATCTCAAAAGGTAATCTTATAGGAAATCTTAGAAGAATCACAAATCTAAACCTTTATATATGAAAAAGAATCAGTTGGCTCTACTTTAAATCATCAGGGTGCATACCCATTTGTCAACAGTTTTTTATATCAGAAAATTAAAGGCATAAATGGATACAAGGAATCAATCATCTTTGATTGCCAAACAATCCTAGCAAGAAAGATGTGTCAGTTAATAATAATTGGGCTGCTTTGTTCTTGTTCCCTAACCTTAATGAGTCCCTCACTCAACTATGTGTCTTTCTAAACTTTAGATTGTTTCCTACGGTTTCTCACTTCAAAGTTATTAACAAAAACATATTAAACTAATCTTAAATTATTTGTAAAGCTTTGCCTTAGCTATGATGCACACCAAATCCCATGAACACACCTCTTACCACTGAGGCTAAAAGAATTTAACCTAGCTGGGCTTCTGGGATTCAGTTGTTTTTCCTAATCATTAACCTGAGTCATGGCCTATATGGTTCCTCAAGAGATATTAGCTGTGTAACATTTCCTTGCTGTTAGTTTCTAACTTCTGCAGCCCCTGCCTTATCAGGGGTGGGGGCAATATCTTGCTTTTACCTATATTAGTTTTCCCACTAATCTCTATAATAATCCCTTATTATATTTTTTAAAGACACTCAATAATCAAAATCCTATTTAATCTAACACTGCTATTGTATAATATCATTGCTTCAGTTAGACAGTAAAGTTTAGGATGAGAAAATCATCTTCATAATAATTGACAGGGAAAAATGCCCAGTATGAGTATGATTGGATATTTCCATGTGATAATCACACCACATTAAGGGCAGTGGGTTCTCCTTACACCCATTCACTCCAGTTCAGATAACAGAGAAAAATCACAGTGCCAAATGTGTGAAGACACAGCAATAACAAGAATACCAAGAAATGTTCTGGGGCTGAAGCCCTCAGGGCCCTGCCTATCTGAGATTCAGCTATCGGTGCCTTGCATGCTGATGGATCAATCACCTGAGTCTATTGCCAATTGCTGCTCCTCTGACATGTGCACAGCACTGCACATAGGTTTTGGTTTCTCCAAATCCACATCAGTGTTTATGACTTTCCATGTTTGTTGACAACAACCATCATCATGGCTGCTAGTATTATCTTGTGGTTTTGGTATACATTTCTCAAATCATTAAATCAAATCATTTGGTTTAAATTTCTCATTAGTGATGGTGAGAGTCTTTGATAATTATTGTCTACTTGTTTATCTTTTTTGAAAAAATAATTCAAGCTTCATTTTTATTCAAATTATTTTTTGTCTTTGAGTTTTAATAGTTCATTCCCAATTCTGGACATTAAGTATATATTAATATATGGATTACAAATATTTTTCATGTTTTGTGGGCTGTAATTTCACTTTTAATACAGTCACATGATGGACAAGATTTTTAATTTTTATGTTCAAGTCTATTTTTTTTGCTGCCTATATTGCTTCTGATGCTTTATTTTGCTTATTGAGTCCAAATTCAACAGCTTGTTCCATACTTTTATGGGAGATTTATTGTTTTAGTTTTTGCAATATATGTCTTTGTTCATTCCAGATGATTGTTTTTTTATTTCATTGATTATAGTATAACGTCATTCATTCTTTGGTATGTGGATATGAAAACTTCAGAGCACCATTCTTGGAAAAGATAGTTCAGTTCTAGTTCAGGAAACATTTTGAAAATCATTTGACTCAATGAATGAGAGTTCATTTCTCGGCTCTGTATCATTTTCCATTATCTACATATAATCTATATGCCAGTATCAAATTCTTTTCACTTCCATGACCTTCTAAATAGTTGAGATCAAAGATCCTTCCAGCACTTTTCTTATCTTTCAAAAATGTTTCAACTACAGGAGTCCTTTGTAATTTCAAATTAATTTCAGGATGGATTTTTCATATTTCCACAAAAAAGGTATTATTATTTTCTTAGGCATTGCACTGAATTTGCATATTTTTTTGTCAGTATGAACATCTTAACAGTATCCAAGTCTTCTACTACACAATCATGGGATGTCTTTCCTTTTCTTTATGTCTTTGATTTCTTTTAGTAATGCTCTGTAGATTTCACTTTACAAGTCTCTTTTATCCTTGTTTAATTCTTCATTATTTTATTCTACTCATTTGATGATATTCTAGAGAGACTGGTGTAAAGAAGGCAGCTTGTTGGTTCGAGCTGCTTGGCCCCAAAATAATTAATACAGAAACTGTATTAATTAAATCACTGCTTGGCCTATTAGCTCAGGCTTCTTATTGGCTAACTCTTACATTTTAATTTAACCCATCTCCATTAATCTGTGTATTGCCATGCGGCTGTGGCTTACCAGGTAAAGTTCCATCTGGCTGTAGTGGGGCTACATAGCTTCTCTCTGACTCTGCCTCCTTTTCCCCAGCATTCAGTTTAGTTTTCTCCACCAACCTACGTTCTGTCCTATTAACAGGCCAAGACAGTTTCTTTATTAATTAATAGTAATCACAGCATACAGAGGGGACTCCTACATCAGGCTGGTTTCTTAATTTCTTTTCCAGATTTCTCATAGCTGGAGATAGTCAAGTTAATTCTGCATGTATGTACGTGTGTGCATGTGTGTGTGTTTGTCTGTGTGTATATGTGTGTGTAAGTTTTCTAGAAATTTCAGTATTTAAGATATTATTATTATATTAACTATCATTTTCCAAAATAGACAATATGGATGCTTTTTTAAAAGAGTTCTAGTCGGTAGAGTAGAGAAAGTGGACATATATGTCTTAATCTTGATCTTAGAATGAAACCAATATTTCTTGTGTATTTATTTAGTTGGTTTTTACCTGTCTTTTATAGCAATGTATTTACGCTTTAGTCTTTGATGGCTGTTTTTAATTATGAAAGAGGCTGCATATTGTTAAATGCCTTTTAGTACCAATTAAGGTGACCACATGATTTTACCATTGTTTTATGAATGGGGTGTATATCTCACTGATTGATTATTGTTTTTTGAACCAGCTGAATTCATATTATTATATTACAGATAATCAAATATGATATACTGAATCAATTCAATACATTCTATGAATAAGCCATATGCAGTCATGATGTATGCCCTGGTTAGTTTTTAATGTCAACTTGACACAATCTAGAGTCATGTGGAAAGAAGGAATCTCAATTGAAGCATTGCCTAAATCAGATTGGTATATGGCACTAGATGTGATAAACTCTCTGGATTGATGACTGACATGAGGTGGCCCATCCCCAGGGATGTGGCAACATCCCCAGGCAGGTGCATTGGGACTACACAAGACAGTTAGCTGAACCTGGGTCAGTAAGTGAGCCAGAGAACAGGGTTCCTCCAGGCCTTCTGATGGAGTTCCTTTCCTGACTTCCCTAAATGATGAATTGTGAAGTGTAAGTCAAATAACAAACCCCTAAAACTGCTTTTGATCAGTTTTTTTTTTCCCACAGCCAAACTAAGATGGTGCATAATCCTTTTGGTGTACTGTTGAATCCAGTTTATTAACATAATGTTTGTATTGCTGCTCATATATTTGCTTGTAGTTTTTTTTTTTCCATGTTGTCTTGGCCTTGTTTTGGTTTGGGGATAATGCTGACTTTGTGAAGTGAATCTAGAAGTAATTCCTACTTCCAAAAGATTTCTCCATATTTCTTTTGGGTTGATATTACTTTAAATGCTTGATAGGGTTCTCTGGTGACTGTGAGATTACAGGTCATTACTTACTGGGAATTATTCTCAACAATGATGCTATCTCTCTGCTTTAGAACTATTTAAGACATTGTTTCTTCTTCATGATCCAGTTTTATAAGTTTTTGTGGTCCTTCTGGAGAGATCAGTCCATTTCACCTAAATTATCATAATTTTTAATTCTTATAATTATTTATAGTTCATTTTTATTGTAGTTTACATATTTCTGTAAATTTTGCAGTAAAGCCACAATTTTTGTTTTATTAGAGATTTTTTCTTCAGCTACTAATCCTTTTCATTTTGTGATTTTTTTTCAAAATTTTAGTGTTCTTAATATCTTTTTATTTCTTTATTCTTTATCACTGTTGTTACATTTATTACTTTCTTTCTTGTGCTACCTGTGGGTTTAGTTAACTATTCTTTTTATGATTCCTTAAATTATACCATTATTGCCTAAAGATGCTTTTTCAATTTCTTTTAAAATACTTGTTTTTTTCTTTTTATTGTTACTGCTTGTACACAATGCCTTGTCATTGTAGCCACCCTCAACTACCTGCTTGTATCCCCTTCCCATTCAATCTGACCTCCTTATTTTCAATTAGTCACATTCTACCTTACTTCATGTGTGTGTGTGTCGGAGAGGGCACTGTATAGAGATGCAGCTGTTGTGTGCTCATGATTTCATTAACCATGTTGTGTCCAGAAGACAGAGTCTCATTGTCCTGTTCCAAGCCCCCTTCCATGACACTTCTTGGACCTTGGAAGGGTGATATAGATGTGCATTTAGGGCTAAGATACTAGCTCTCATTTTTCTCAGCACTCTTATTAGTTATGAGTCTCTATTACTATAAACATAAACATTGAGAAGGTTGTTTAACTACATACATGTTCATTTAGCACAATAACAGTAACTGATTGCCCTAACCCTTAGTGCTTGTGTTCTCCCTAACCCTTGACTTTCGGATAGGTTTACAATGTCAAGCACGCAGTTCTCCCAGTGGAGTAGGAGGAGTGAACCTCACATCCCATTCGGTATGTTTTGGCTGCTAAGAGATACTGGATGATAAAAACTGCTAGATTCAATAAATTATATATTTAATTTGTGTTTTATATATAATATTATATATTTTAAAGGTATCTTGACTTCAAAATTTAAGTCAAAAGTTGTGTTACTTTGGGGTAGAGTCTATATTTTTATTTCTACAGTAAATAAGAAACTATAGATTCATTCCAGGTTAAGGAAAAAATCAGGATTGATCAAGGAAGACCACCTGAAATACTAACTAGGAAATGGAAAATAAACCTAAAGTAACTACAAGATATATTGTGCATTACTGGCTCAAACTCACCACAAAAATCATTTTGGCTAACTTATGTACAATATATACTTGCACTAATGCAAATATGTATGATACCTTGTAACGTTTCTATATTTCTAGAGCAAAGGGACCAGACACCAATGAAAATGATGGTCCAGGTGATCCAGCATCCATAACAGCTTCCAGGCCGCTGACTGAGAAGATCCAGCCCCATAGACTACTACAGCCAAGACTTAACAATTATCTTAAATTTTCTCAGGGTCCCCCAAAGATTACCAATACCCCCAATCAGCAGGAAGTAGTCTAGAAAACTATGTCCACATTCCCCAAACACAGGTTTACAGATATTTATTGTCATTTAAGGGGGTTGGTTACAAGTTGTTATTGGAAATGGTCAGGAAAAATGCTGAGCAAAGGTGATTAGATGCAAGGATCTCTTTCTGAAAAAAGGGGTATGATACAGAAATGGTAGAATAAAAGGGTAGATTATTTTGAATCTTTGTTTAAATTGAAAAAGCAACTACTAGTCTTAAATGTTTAACAATGGTATAGATTTTTTATAGTCATACAAATTTGAGGTTATTTTTGCTATACTGTATATATGTTTCTACTCTTGTTTAAGACTTTTTTTTGTACTGATACTAATTTAAGATTACTTTTATTAGAACCTACTATAGCTATGCTTCTGCTCTCCTTTGGAGTATTACGCTTATACAATTCATTTAAAAGTATAATGTATAACTAGGAAATATAGGTTAGTGGTTAGCAATCTATAATAAACTTATAGTCATGTGTGGAATACTTTCAAGGTCATATACAGATATATTTAGATAGGTCGATGGTATTCAAATACTTCAAAGAAGTACAGAATATGGCATCTAATGTGTTTAATAACCTAAGACTTTTCATGACAGTGAGGCAAATCTGCTTCTGGCAGCACCACTCAACTTCAGAGAAAGTGATGGAATTCGAAGAAACTCTGTATGGGGCTTGTTTCCTTTATTTCAAAAGCTACCAATGTGAACAAAGGAACTGCCTTATCTCAATTATTGACAGTTACTGTCCAAACTGGACAAGCAGGATGCAAAAAAAAAAAAAGGAATTGTCAAACTCTGCCAATTTGAGGTAGGAGAGTCCTTCAAAATTTCCTGCTTCTCAAAAAAGACTGTCAGATAATCTAGGCTTGTAGGCCAGGGAGGGATTCCCTAGTGTTACAGAGAAAATGGTGACAGATGTTCCTATCATTGGGTAACATTTCACTTTTTTGGGGCCTTTGACAGAGTTGAATACTGGATAGTTATAGTTAAAGTTTTTCTTATTTATGAAAAAAGGTAAATTGAGTATAACACTTTTAAGTCATAAAGGTAGGGTAGATAATGGAGTATTTAAGTGCAAATATATTGGACATTATATATTACTTGATAACTGTTTTTGTTGTATATAACTTAACTATACTAAAGTAAAAACTTTTCTTTTTAATTAGGCAAAAAGGGGAAAATGCTCTGAGGTACACTGTGAATATGTTTTACTCTCAATTGTTAATACACAAGCTTATTTGACCTATAGCAAGGCAGAACAAGGCTAGGTGGGTAAACCAAATTGGAAATAGAAAGAGGAAGAAGGGCAGAGTAAGGAAGAGATGCCAGCCAGTCACCAAGGAAGCAGGACTTATAGAAATTGAGGTAACCAGAATGAGCCACATGGCAAAGAATAGGTAAGAAATATTTAAATATTTAATTTAAATGGAAGAATTAGGTAGTAATAAGTCTGAACTATCAGCCAAGCATTTATAATTTACATTAAGTCTCCAAGTCAATTACTTGGGAAGTGGCTGCCAAAACACCAAAAATCTCTATGTACAAATGGAAATAGGGAGTAATAAGCCTGAGCTATTAGCTGAGTATTTATATTAATATTAAGCCTCTGAGTGAGTACTTGAGAGCAGCTTCAGGACAGGAAAACTCTACCTACTCTAGACATGGTTCTGAGAACATGCCCTCTGTAATAGCAGTCTATACTCTTAACTACTGATCTACCTCTCTAACCTAGTATTAACTTACTTACATTACAATATTTTCATTGATTCACTGGTAGTTGATTTTTTTTAAGAGAAGAATACATGGATCAGAAGTCAGCTAAAGTGTGTCATGCTCTTGCCGAGGACCCTGGTTTGATTCTTTGCATCTATGGCAAGTGGCTTACAACCAACTTTAACTCTACATCCAGTGCATCTTATGCCCTCTACTGGCATCCACAGACATTGCATTCTTGTGAATAAACCTATACTCACATGCACATACATAAACACATAACTTAAAATTTAAAATTAATTCTAAAAAAACCCATTTCTTAATTCCTTAAATTTCTGGGGGTATTTACAGTCTTCATATTATTGTTAATTTTTAATTTTATTGCTGCTGTAATTAGAGAAAATATTTTCTATGATATTTATACTTCTAAACCTATTTGAGATTAAATTTTTAACCTGTCCCAGACAATAATTCAATGCCCCATATTTAGTTGTAGAGAATGCTTGTTTGATGTGGGATTTCACTCTGTATGCAATGATTACAATTAATGAATAAAGAAACTTCTTTGAGCCAACAGCACGACAGAGGTAGGTGGGGAAAACTAAACCGTATGTTTGGAGAAAGAAGGTGGAGTCAGAGAGAAGTGATGGATCTGCAGGAGACAGACACTGGGAATGTGGAAATACAAAGATTAATAGAAATGGGTTAAATTAATATGTAAGAGATTAGCCAACAAGAAACTAGAGCTAATGGGTCAGGCAGTGATTTAAACAATATAGTTTCTATGTGATTAATACAGTTTCTGTGTGATTATTTCAGGGCTAAGTGGCTGGAACTAATTAATGGCCTCCTCCTACACTTGTTGCTGTATATTTTTATTGCACAGATCTCTGGGATCTAGTGTCTGTACTGTGGAGATCAAGTATTCTGGGTTTTTGTAAATCTTCTGTTTGGTTGTCCTAGTCATTATGGAGAGTGAGACATGAAAGTGTTTAGTTTTTATTGTGGAGCCATCTATTTATACCTTCAATTCTGCCAAGTTTCCCTTCTTAAAATTTGACATTCTTTTTTCAGAGATGCAAATATTTACAAATGCTATTGCTTCTGAAAAGGGGGCACGGTTAACTTTATTTTGTTGTATGTATCTTTTTTGATTGCATTGTCCCTCAAATCCTGCCCAGGTCTTCTGCACTTAACCTGCTTTTCTCAGAGCACTTCAATGTCTATTTCCATGTGTGTGTGTTTTGTAACTCTTCCACTTGTAGCTACTATTAGGAGTCCATACAATGCAGTGCTTTGCATCTAGAATAGCAGAACTTCAGCCAGACCCAAAAACACTTTGGATGGAGTGCACTGAGCTTCCTGGCTTTGGAAATCATGTCTTTCATCAACCTTGGGAAACGTTTCACCATTGTGTCTTCAACTAACCTCCCTTTCCCACTTGTCTCTGCTTTTCCACAATGTCTACCACGTTGGTGAGGTTCCAGGAGTCCCTTAGCCTCAATTCACTTCCTTCACTCTTTTCTTTTCCTCACACTTGATAATTTTCATTATCTTTTTCAAGGGTACTAGTGCAGTTTCCTGCCGGCTGCAATTTTTCTTTGGAATCCTCTAGTGATATTTTTAATTTTATAAATTTGGGAGGGGTCTTTTTTAAGGTTTACTATGCCCCCTTTTATTTATTTAGTTTTTGGTGCATTCATTGTGAGCAAAGAGCAAATATTCTCAGCTTGAAGGCTGCTGTGCAAAGCCCTCTGCTTAGTGGATCTACCATCTGGTTTATCTAGTTAATCTTTGTGCAGTTTCTCCCTCCCCCATCTCCTTAAACAGGTCATACATTTTTTCTGTGTAAGTTTTTTTTTCTTCTTCTGATGGACTGTGATTTTTATTTTTGTTGTTGAAAACTTGAGCTTTGGAACTCATGAGGTAGTGAATCTGGAAATCAACTTCTCCCTGATTTTCAGTTTATTTTTTTTCCTTTCTGTCCTTGGTCATTTTGTTTTGGTTTGCCTTCTTTAGTCTGCTGTTGTTGTTATGTCTTAGATGACTTCAGGATAGCCCTAAATATAATATAATTAATATAATATAATACACAGTATAAGTCCAAGCTATCTCTATCTTTTTTCTAAAGCTTTACCATCCCCTGTATATGACCTTTAGCTTTTTCTTTTTTTCTGTTTTTTTCTTCGTTCCTTTCTTCCTCTGTCTGTCTGTCTGTCTGTCTGTCTGTCTGTCTGTCTGTCTGTCTGTCTGTCTGTCTGTCTGTCTCTGTCTCTCTCTCTTTCCTGTTCCTTGCTTCCTTTTTAAATTTGCAGTTGCCTTTGAATACCCCAGAAATTTCTTAATTTCTGGCTCCAAAAAGAGAAATGGAAGGATTTGAGGATTTGGGGAAACCTTGCAGATTCTGTAAAGTTAGTTTATCCTGAGAAGAAGAATTGCAGCAAAGCAGGTGAGAAACAGTGGTTGCCTACATCCATGATCAGAACCAGCCATGAGCATGGATGGCAATACTCTAGGGTCTGTGTTTCACGTCCAGTGTGAGCAAGTTGCAGCATGGACATGCCTACCTCAGGCTGGGCATAGGGGCTGGCTAGCTATCATTGCGCAATGAAATCGACTGCAGTTCACTGGCCATGAGACCTTGAAAGTTACAAATAGATGCCAAAATTTTTTTAAAAATAGTTACACTGGACAGATTCTGCTCTGTGACTGCTATTGGGGAGAATAAAGATTTGAGACCTTTTAGAGTCCTCTTGATGATCTTATTTTATATTGTCATTTATACTGTTATTCCAAATGCATATGAAATGAGTCACAATGAGCCATTTCAATAAGAGTTATCTGGGGATTATATAAAAGTGATTTTCTCCTGATAGAATATTGTATTTAGAAACATGAAGAAAAGTTAAAAGAACTACGATGATCCTTCATACAGGTGCTTTCTATATTCTACCACCGACATTTTTTGCAATGGCACCTGTTCAAATGCTACTTCTATAACTCCTTATTTGGGCAACACTGGGCAGGTTCTTTACCCTCCCATTATTTTTCTTATCTAGAAAAGGCAGATAAACTGAGCTTGGAGGCACATGCCTGTAATCCCAATACCTAAGAGATGAAGGAGAAGAATCAGAAGTTCAAGGTCATCCTGGTTACAGAGTAAGTTAGAGGTTAGCCTGGGCTAAAGGGGGGACACTCTCACAAAAACAAAACACAACAAATGCCAGATAATGGCCATATTTCCTGCATGTATTGAAGCATTTTTGTTTACATCATACAATCTCTGCAGAGTAGCTAGCCACCAGTGCTGGGAAAGAGATGCGCCATCAGGGTCAAAGAGGATAGTAATCATTCTGTAGAATAAAGGAAAGTGTAGTAGAATCACTACAGATCTCCTGGGGAGCTCTGCAAACTCAGGGTTCACTGCTGCACACAGAAGAGTGGTATCTCTCAGGAAAGTCCTAGAGTCTCAACAAGGAGAGATTTTATTCTTTATATCAGAACCAGCACATCTACAGAGTTGAACCAGCCTCTGTGTTTACTGATCTGCTCACATAAATTAAATGATAGTCTCCAGAATGACTCTTAGATTTCTTTCACCAAAATAATTAAAGGACGGCATGGGGAAAGAATGTAGTGTACTGGTGTCTGACATGACTACTGGCCCCGAATTTCAGTTTTCTATAGTCACATAGAGGGAAACAAATAGAGGGCCTAACTGGGGGAGGCAGGAAGTAGAGGAGCCCTGGAATCATCTTGCCAATTCGAGTTATGTCCTAATCCTTGTGCTTTCCTTGTTCCAATGCTGTCCCTGAGGAGGACAAGGGCATGTGTTTAGGTTAGGGCAAGGGAGGCGTTAAGTAGGTCCAGGTGGGATTCTGTAAGACACGCTGGCTCTCTTCCAGCCTCAGGTCTTACTCGCATACTTTCTACAGCTGCACAGATGTTTAAAGCACAGCTGGTATGTTTGTCTTGTCCAAAAATGGTTTGAACTATTCCTAAAACTTGATGTAAGTGACTTTAAAGACCATCAGAAAGATGCTCTTCATTAACGAGTTAAAAAAAATGATACCAAAAAAATAAAAAAAACAATCTCAATACACTGGGATCTCTAAGGCATGATTACTTTAGAGCTAGTATTCATTATAGGTTAATTTGTAACTTTTTTCTTTTAAAATCTTTCTGCATCATTGAAAATCCTTTGCTTCGTATGTGTGCCAAGACCGTGAATGTTGACCCATCTGTCAAGAAGTGACTCTACAGTATCTATAAAGTGCACAGAAAGTGAAAGTGTAGCCGTGAAATCCAACTCCATCCCTATTTTATGTGGCCTTCAGTTATATCATCTTCTATTTTGATGTTTGTTATTTTTATTTCTCTCTCTGGGTCTCTGAAGTGTAGCCGTGAAATCCAACTCCATCCCTATTTTATGTGGCCTTCAGTTATATCATCTTATATTTTGATGTTTGTTATTTTTCTTTCTCTCTCTGGGTCTCTGTGTGTGTCTCTCTCTGCGTATCTGATGGTCGATCTCTCTCCCCACACACTAACTCTCAGTGATAGGATATATGGGATTGTGTGTGTACTGACTAAACCATATAGCTATAAAATTTCAGTTATAAAATCAGCTTTGTTTTATTTCTTTGGTCATGAATAGTATAATAAAAGTACCATGTGTCCTGTACATTTCAAATACCGAGCAAAGCTTCTTAGAGATGTTAATTATTGCACACGAATATACTTTTTAAACACGGTGTGTGTTAGTACCTACCTATCCATTAGGAATTTAAGTCACATTTTCTGAATTATTCAGATAAACATTTCTAACCTGACTTTTCATGGAATAAAAAAAAACAACAGATATTTGCTGTTAATTCCAAGAAGCTCAGCTCTGAGAAGTTTTCAGAGGCCAGCAAATGCTTTCAGGTTACCTGAATGCACCTGTTCCATCAGACCTTCAACAAAGTATTTTCGTTGGCAAATACGTAATTTATGCATAAATAAGGAGTTGGAGTCTGAGAAACTGGAGTAAGAAGATCAATGCTTTAAAGCCCTTGTGCAAAGGCTTACTCACAGCTCCTACCACACTTTGGCAAAATTAATTTCATCAAGTCCCAGTGCTTGGGACACACGGGATGACTGCAGACAGAGGCCTTTTTTCACACCCTGTTCTCTCAGCCAGTGCTTCTCTTCTATTAGTTGTCTTGGCAGTCCAGCGGGCCTCAGGAAAGACCTCAGTAAACAGGTTTTTTGGTGTGTAGGTGCATGTATGTGCCCCCTGTGAGCTCGCTTGCGTCTGTAATGAGCCAGTGGATGCTCACCCATCTGCTCCTAGCAGAAATATTCCCCGCTGGTGAACAATCCTGCACTGTGAGAGTTTTGCAGGTGTCTCGGCGTGTCAGCTGGCCTCTGTTTATTATTCGTGGGCTGTGTACAAGCAGAGGCAGAGTTGGCCATCAGTAACAACTCTCTGCAAATGGGTCAAGCAAAAGAAAATCAAGCCAGTCCAGCAGGGACTTTTGGGGTCTGGGGTTTTGTTGGCAAACTCTGCCCAAACCCCTCTTCGGGTGCTACTTTAAAATTGCTCCGTGTTTGCCTTGGCCGCGACTTCACATGGCAAGGCCCTGTGAGATCTGTTAGGGGCGCCCAGCTGGAAGCAGGTGTGCTGTTTTTGCTTTTTCATGGCTACCAGAAGAACACAGCCTCTGCTCGGCGCCTGTTTGTATAACTGGGTTTCCAAAATTGAGAGCTGTGGGGTGTTACCGTGGAAGCAGGCAGGAAGCACCGACACGATTCGGAACTATTTGTTTTTCAACTTTGTGTGCCTAGTTTCACGAAAGGAAATAAGCACATTTTAAAATTGAACTTGTTCATTTCTCAGTCACTCAAGAGTAAGAAAAGGACCTGTCTTATCAGATCTATTCTGTGATGAGCTTCCTGACACCAGTCCAAATATGTGGCAAAGACTGGCTTGTTTACAACCAAGTGTTTACTGAGTTCATATCTTAATTAATAATGTTCAAAAGTAATCTCTTCTGAAGAAATTGTTACTTTACAGAAGTAACCACAATTATTTCATGAGCCATCAGTGCTGTGACCAGTTTTGTCCTGTCCCTAGATAGTCAATATTATTCCAAACTCTATTCACACTACGTTTACAGGGATCTGGTTGATATTAATATTTGTCATATTTGACATATAGTAAGCTAGAGTTGTTTGTCTAAGGATCTATTAACCAATTCCGTATGTATAAAATAAGTCTTTATAGTAATCTATGCTATCCAAAATGGCAGCCTACACTATTTGAGAAATTGACTTTACTAAGTTCTTAAAATACATAGCATAAAGCATCTTCATTCATCATAAGATGTTTTCACTTATAATTTATGGAACCATGTGCATGCTGGACAACCAGCCAGGGAATGGAAAGAACTCCACCTGCTGTGGTGAGAGTGTGAAAAGCCCCACACCTAAGAATGTTCCCCAGCAGGTGGCACTGTTTGGGGACCCTGTGAAACCTTTAGAAAGAAGGGAAAACCTGGGAGAAGAAGGCCATTTGGGTGGCAGGTCTCAGGGCTACAGCCTTGCCCCTTCTCCACTCATGTGTGCACCCGACTGCTGACCCTCTGACTGGATGTCCACAGCTGACTCAAGCTCCTTCTGTCACGACAGTGAACTGCCCCAGCTGACAGCCTCCCTGCTGAGCTCGGCTGTGCGCCAGTAACACTGCAGGTGGACTATGTCCTTCTTCCCTAGTCTGTCAGTCTGCCACGCTGATGAGACAGGCCATGCCCTCGTAGGCTCCTGTCTCCCCACCACACTGAGCAGTAGCAAACAGCTGGTGCTTTCTAAATAGAAGTCAACTATTTCTTGGTGACAGGAAATGATTCTAATCCCCTCTGAGGCATTATGTGATACAGCAATTCTTCTCTCCTTTTCTGCCCTCAGCTTCTTCCCCACCACTGTCCTTCCGCAAGTGCAACAGCAGCCTTCTGGCTGTTCCTCAAACACACTGAGCAATTGCCTGTGGCCACCGGTAAGGCACGGCAGTTGCATACCTGTCTGGTAAGTTCATCTGTCCTTCGCTTTCACTTCTGATCTAAGCCTGTTTTCATTAATGTGCAGCTTACACTTCCTATGTTTCCTAGAGCCAGAGTTTCTCTGATGGTTTATTTTTCCCTCTGTGTTCCTCGCAGCTGGAACAGTCTTTATACAGTAGAAATTTAAGACATACTTGGTGAGATGATAAATGGATAAAGACCTGGTTGTTGGGTTTATTAAGTCTGCTTCAACTGTTGAAAAGGGGGTCCTAGATATAGAACAGTTTCTAGAATTGGGAAAATAGGTGGAACAAGGGTTGTCAAAATAGGCTGTGGTCACCTTAACAAAAGCTAGACATAAGGCGCTAAAAACAGTGATATTAGATTGTCATCTAGGGCCATGGAAACATGCTATTTACTTCAGAATTATTTGGGACTTCTTAAAATACTATCCTTAGGCGTAGGTAAACATAGATGCACTTAAGTCGCTGAAGTACATTGAGAGGAAGTAAGCTAAGAGTCTTTCACTAGCAGTGATTTTTCCATGAGGAAAAGAAGCTTTGACTTTACAGTGTCGTAAGCTGTATTGAAAAGTACGTGCACATAACTCGGAGAACCAGATGGCTACTTAGAAGGGCTGATAGACACATGCAATGTAAGGCAAGCAGGAGAAAATTGACACAGTGAGAAGAGAAGGTTGAAAGTTGTAACATTTGAAGACTCATTTCTCAGCTAGAAGGAAATGTAGGGTAGTTAAGCAAGGGAGTAGTAAAGAATTCAGAGAATAAGAGCCAATCATGTCTATGAGCTTAAAGAACACACAGAGAGAGAGAGACTCTCTCTCTCTCTCTCTCTCTCTCTCTCTCATATTTAGGAAACTCTCAGTATAATACAGCTCATCAAAGACCCAGGCAAATTAAGTCACTACAAGCAACTGAAGACTTGCACTCTTCCACTTAGGAGTTTTATGAGTGTTGGAAGCAAGAAGAGATCAACTTAAGTTGCTACACTCACATACACACATGTACATGTGCACTTGTGTGTACAAATACACACGGAGAAAAAGAATTAATTAATTAAACATATACAGACTTTTGTCATGGCCCTATTCCCTAAACTATGTTGTTTACCAACCTAAGGAGCTTTTAAATTGCATTAACTCTCATATATGATTTAAAGCATCCTAGAGAGTTCCCATATACTATACACAATACTGTGTGCCATTTTACAGAAGGCATCTGGAAATTTTGGTATTCAGAGAATAAGGGGTGGTGTTTTAGATTCAGCCCGCAACTTGAGTGTCATTAGAAAAGCCTGGGAAAGTGGTGGGCATACGAAGCAAGGTACTGATGCATCCATGCACTTGTACCAGCTTGTCCTAAAGAAAAGTGACAATCCCTGTGTGCACGAGGCTCCTAGTCTAATGGAATGACATAAATCATAATGCCACAGCAATCCAGTTTGTAATTTTGGATCTAATCACAATTAACTGGTCACATTTATAACATAATTAAATGTATTCACATTAGTAGCATAAAATCTACTTAATTTATTACAAGTATTCATGAATATAGAATATGAAGTTTCATGAAAAATATATTACTTTTATTAATTTGTAGATTACTATACTATTTTCTCTGATATAACTTCTCATTTTAGAAGAGTAGGAAACTCAGAAGACTAATTGGCCCAGAAAGAATATGTAGCTCCTCAAAGAAAATTCATCAATACTCAAGAAACATAGAAAGTGTTGTTTACGTGAATCATGGAAAATGAGTTGAGATTAGACACATTTTTATGTTTTGAAGCAATGTAATAGAAGATATTAAAGAAGAAAATGCATAAAATGTCTGGGAGGCAAGTTAATGTTATCTTCCTTGACAAAAAGTTGCAGAGAAGAACCTTATATGTGAGCAAGCTCATTGCTCCAGGAATTTGATAAAAAGAAACATGTCCTAAGAAAATGCTCATGCGTCTAGACCAACTTGAAACGTTTGAGGGTAGCTGCTACAGAATAATTTTACTAACAAAGTTTTTCTGCTGGGAAAGAAAGTTCAAACCTGAAATTATATAATGCCGTGTTTCATGGAAACATTTCACAACAGTTCCAAGGACTGTTATGTCCTGTAACTCACAGAGGCAAGATACAGAATCTAAACATTTCTGCTGTATGGTTCTAGCTTTACAAACAAATAATTATATATGGATATGGAGAATATGTACATATCTATTCATTTTTCAAAGTATCTATTTGATTATCTACCATTTCTATATTTATATTATAAGCATTTGCTGCATTAGTAAGTATTACCTTCAAAAGGGAAGATTCTTCATTAAATTGTAAGCTATTGGAGGAGGAGGAATAGATTTGAAAGATAAATTATTTTAGGTGTATTACCCAGGCAGTATACTCAGGATTAGTAACTGAACGGAGGAGGCTTTTGGTGACTGCTCTGCGGATCAGCATTTGTGGGAAGGAAAGGGAAGTGGGGTATGAAAGCTGTGTTATAGATGGGGGACCTGGAGCTGGGGCGGCTTTTACAGATGTCCCAGCTGAGGCAAAGGGTTTGGGTATTGTTTTTAAAGGACGGAGAAGAGGACACTGGCAACAAGAACAACACCACCAAACTGACCTGGCAGGGGAGCTGCTTCTGCTACTGTGATGAGGGCTGCTGGCTACAGGTGACTGCGCCTCTGCTACAATTTCAGAATAAGATGTCACTGAATTCTTTGTCACTTAGCAATCACACAGCCTTAGCCATGACGTGGACCAAAACGCTGACCTACAGGCTACTTCTATATGCTCATGAGGCCAGAAAATAGACCTTAAGCTTCAGCTCCAGCTGCCATGGGAAAGTCCGTTAGCTGAGGGCACCAGCTAAGAGACACAGCAGTAGCTGGTGTGGTCTCCGTACAAGAAGCTTATGTTTGCCGTTCACATCTCACCTGCTCTATCCCCACTGAAGAAACTAGCTTGAACCCCCACCTGCTGAAGAAACATAGCGTCCCACTCTTGTGTATGGAAACAGAGTATGCCACAAAGTGTGGGGATGAGAGGAAGAGAGAATAAATATAGACAGTTGGCCATGTCTTATTTCTAATTTTGAAGATTTCTACTACTTTTTACAGTAGCCCAACAATATTTTATAGAGACAATGGCTGTTCCACTGCTAAGCACATCATAGGCCAGTTTTAAAGTGTGTTTCTGCTTCTATGATTTACTCTTTGGCCCATGCTTCTGTTTACAGAGTCACCAAATAGTTTAGTACTTTGGCTAATTATGTTCATCACAAATGAGACTAGTTTTGTTTATTTGTTTATAATTGGACTTGATAAGCCCGCTTTGCACTCACTGAGTGCAAAATAATGACTACATTGGTTACCTTGTGACTGACTCTCTCTCTCTCTCCCCTCCTCTCTCTCTTCCCCTCCTCCCTCTCTCTGTCTCTCTGTCTCTCTCTCTGTCTCTGTCTCTCTCTCCCCTCCTCCCTCTGTCTCTCTCTTCCCCTCCTCCCTCTCTCTGTCTCTCTCTCTGTCTCTGTCTCTGTCTCTCTCTCCCTCTCTCTCTCTCTTCTCTCTGATATATGCACAGTCATGTAATGGATATCTATTTAAGGTACACAGATGATTTCTTTTCTGGACTTTTTACATTTAAATTTTAATTTTAATTACTTTTGTGAAAGATATCAAAGTCAGAATTTTCTATATAGACTTTACTCTGAAAGCAAATTCTGTTCTTCGGGGTTCTTTGGTTGCTCTTGGCTTACTTGTTTGCTGACTGTCCTTAGGAAGATAAGAGGTTACTTTAGGCTTTGCTGTGCTGATTTTTCTAGTCTTAATATTCACTTGGGAGTTCAAAACTAATATCTTGAGAAGGGCAACCGAGATGTGTTTGACCTTCATTTCAAATTAATAGCTGAATACAAGGAAATAATTTTGGCAAATCCTCCAAGTATTTTAAATTACACACTCAAGTGTTCAAATTAGTCAGAGAGTTTAAAATTACTCCCAAGTTACTGAAAGTCTCAGAAAAATAAAACAGGATCATCCAAACAGAAAATTCACGGGGGATTTAATTTCTTGCATATTTTTCTGTGGAATGTATGTTCTGGTCCAAGTATGCTTCTTTCATTGAAACTATCTGAAGGCCTTCAGAATCTCCCTTAGTGTAGAGAGATGCCTCTTTTATGGGTCTACTAATGCTCTGATGACATTCTTGTCCATCTGGTATTGATGCACGAGCCAGCTTTCAGTGTATTTCCACCATAAGAAAATAAGCACGTGCTCTTAACAAGTTTGGGAGGTTGCTGGGCAACACATGTGAATGTCTCAACAAACATTTTAAAAGGAAAGAACGTAATTAGCTCCAATTTGAAGGGGAAATGATGAAGTGTAGTGGAGTCCGACCTGTTAAAGCACACTTTTCAAAGCTCTCAGAAGTAGCGTTCTTCTAGGAGTTTGGGAAAGGGCAATGACAGAACACATAAAAGGAGAAATTATTACGCTCAGTAAAACTTTCCAGCTCTTTGAGAATGAGCTACCATGTAAACAATCCCAGAAGGCTGCCCTGCATCAAGTAAGTAGACTAGCTTTTCCAACAACGTGAGTTATTAATGAGAGAGGAAGAGAAAATGGAGCCTGCTTTTATTTTGCAATAAATTTAGATGAAATAATTGAGTGATTTCACAATAATCTGAGGAATTTAAAAATACTCCTTCAAATTTTGTTGTTTATTTTTTCCTTCTCTTTCCAGGGAAGAATTTATAACTAAGTTTTGACTGCATCAAGACTTAACATCAAACCTAGCTTGAGCTTCTGCAGTGGTCTGATCAATTTGGATGGTATTATTTTGTCAATTCCTCCAAATGTTATGGGTACTGGCATTTGGAGGAATATATGGGTGTTTTTTTTTTCAAAAGTAGGCATTTAAGAGGAGTTGTTTCTTAAACTTCTAAATTCGATATGAAAGAAAAATCAACACATTTATCCATGTAAGGTCTGTCTCAGTGGGTGATTCATGTTTGTTCATACGTTGGTTTGGAGACAAGGTCTTCTAGGCCCTGACCGTTCACAAACTGTTAGCGCAGTGTGTGTGTTTGACCATGAACTACCTACTGATCCTCCAGTCTCCACTTCCTGAGTGCTAGGATTACAGGTGTATGCCACCATATACTTGGTATAGTTCATGTGGTACTGAGGATTGAACCCAGGACCGTATGTAAGCTAGACAATAATTCTACTAATTGTGTTACATCATCCCTAGACCAGTGTTGTCCCATTTGGGGGACATATAGTTGATGAACCAGTGGCTTCATTCACAAGCCACCAAATGCTTGCAATTTGAATAATGTGCATAGTTCAGTTAATTATATTAGGAGGAAGGAAAATATACTTTTTCTTTACATACAAATGGAAAATACTGTCACCTATTTTTGGTTTTCTATAGTCAGTGCTCCTTGATTTTCATTAAAGTTCTTTGAGGAACTCTAGGAAAATGTATTTATTGTTAGAATTTTGTCCTTTATAAATCAAATGGTTGGGAATAGAAAACTTCTAAATTTACTGTTATAGACACATAAACAGATTTTTCTTGTTTACTTGGTGGCATTTTAAAATGTGTAAACCATTTCTCTGTCTGTGCTGGTAAATGTATTTTTAGGAACTACATAGATTTTTACATCTTCAAGAGCATTTATTAATGCAGGTAGGAAAACATTTTAAATACCTATAGACAAACATGGTATGTACTCACACATAAGTGGATATTAGATCTAAAAGAAAGGATAACCAGCCTATAGTCCACGATCCCAGAGAAGCTAGGTAACAAGAAGCACTCTAAGAGAGACAAAATATCTTAATATACAAGTTAATGTTGAAATATATTCAAGTTTTAAAGTGCCATATATCCTCTTCTTTTTTAATACTTTTTTATTAAAAATTTCCACCTCCTCCCATTTCCCTCC
>LOEQ01006754.1:90366-104139 GCA_001685075.1 Bramus lutescens | reverse complement strand
CAGTCCAGCTGGCCTTGGTGAGCTCCCATTAGAACAGTGCCGTCATCTCAGTGGATATATCCTCTTCTTAACATTCTCTGAATTTATTAAATTATTAAAATCGTGTGGGACATTTCAATATTCTCTTAGAGAAATAAATTCTCATCAGCTCCAATGAGCATACTATTAGATCCAAAAATGAAATATGAAATTAACACACATTACAATAAGTTATACAGCAGTCATAGTTTGGGACAAGGTAGTCTACATAGATAAATAAATGAGTGGAATAAGCAAAAGCAAATTTCCGTGGTAGACTTTAGTGCTCCCACCAACAGCCTTTTAGAGCCTCCTGTGTCCTATGTGTCCCAGCATCTGGACAACTCGTCTTAGTCAATCCCAAGATGTGGGAGGGACTCATTTTATGTGCGGTATTAACATCCCATATGCAAACTTCTGTGAAAACATCTGTCACCGTGTCTTCAATAGTGCCAGTGTGTCTACCCAACCTGCAGTCTCACGGGAGGCAGTCACTGTGCCTGCCAGAGAAGCTGTGACACATAAGTGTTGATCAAAATCCATGATAGGAAGGCAGCTCATTCCAGCTGTGACTCATGGGTCCTCTTGCTGGGCATACATCATAGACACATAATTTTCACCACTTTTACAAACTTCAGTTTTAGAGGCTTCTAATGGATGGACATTTTCTTCTCTCTCTCATTAAAAAAGAATTTAACCTTCCACTCTTGAATCTTGCAGTCTTTCTCGTGGTCCTTTTGTTATTTAGATTCCCTTCATTTAAAATCCTTCTTCAACTCCACATGTCTTCATATCATCCATTTTTCATAATTATTACTTCCCATTGTGTTCTTATTTAACTACAGATTTGCTAAATTTCTTTATGTGTTCTATTGTGCTTTTTTTTTTCTTAAAAAAATTTAATGACAACCCCTTTCCACTAGAGGAAATTTTACTTTACCTCATACCAATTATAAAATAGGTATGTGAGAAAAATTTACTCAACTTTGTTTATAACAATATGTAAAATAGGTATACAAATAAAATATTTGATGATAATAAAACTCTTTGGCATACATATAATCTTACCATTGATTAAACAGGAAAACAATTTTGCAGCTTTATTTATTTATTTATTTATTTNACACACACACACACACACACACACACACACACATGTACACGACTAACTTTCCAGGCAACTACTTTCTGACACAGCACTCAACCATCCTTCTGCCAATTCTGAGAAATACCCTGGGATTCTGAGCTCTGAAAGAAGCCATTGATGTTCTCCCAGCTGGAAGCTTGTAGTGACAAAGCAGCAACACAAAATCTCCTGGGCACTTAGGTGGACTTCCATTTCCAATGCCCACACAGCACTGACTTCAGAGTAATTTTCTAAGATGTTGCTTAAAACGCAAAACGTACACTGGCCAGTGTATATAATGAAAAACAAGTGATTTTGAATTTAACAAGATGCTTTTCTTTCATGGCGTATTTGTGCCTATGATTATAATTTAATTGTTCTTGATTTATGCTGCATTTCACTTTCAACATTTTGTATAATTAAACTATACTAGTCTGCCCAGACACGTAATTTTTAAATTAATTTTTAAATTTATTCTTTTTTAAACACAGGGTTCTATGTATCACACACTATCCTCAAACATATTTTGAGGCCAAGGATGGATGATTCGTAATTTTCCTTTATCCTCCTATTATTACAGTTGTGTGTCATAACAGTTAGTTTGCAAACCTGATAACTTGCAGACAGGCTGCTTATTTGTTTTTTAGCCCCCCAGACCCAAAATAAAAACAGAGAAACTGTATCAATTACAATACTGTTTGGTCAATTGCTTATGTATATTTCCAGTTAGCTCTTGCATCTTAAATTAACCCATTTCTATTAATCTGTGTATCTCCACGTGGTTGTGGCCTACTGGTAATGTTTTGTTCAGAGTCTGTCTCCTGCTTCAGATACATACCTTCAACTGATTCCGACTACTCTTTCTCTGTATCTTTTCCGGTCTGGCTATATTCTGTTAGGCCATTGGCCAAAAGTAGCTTCATTATTAACCAGTGGCAATAAAACCTATTAAGAGCATATAGAGCAGAATCCCACATCAATGACTTTTATAAGTCAATAAATGAAACTCACTGATTGGGACCACCTAATATCTCCATGAGTAAAATCAATTTCAAAGAAGTCTAACAACCTAAGTTTGATCTCAGATCATTAATGGTGGAATGAGATACCTATTGGATACTGATCTTGACAATATGTTCCAACACACACACACACAAAAAAAACACTGTGGGGATGGCTTAATAAAAATAACATAAGTCTTTAATTGGTGAGTGTCTGTGGTCAGGGTGCAGATATGTGTACACATGTGTGTGAAGGTATACTCACACAGTCATTTACATATAGAGACATAATGTGGACTTCAGTGACCTCCAATGTCTTCCTAAATATCTTCTCCACTAATTTTTTGAGATGGGGTCTCCTACTGAGCATGTAGCTCTGCATTGTGACTCTTCTGAGTGCCTAGTAAGGCTCTAGGATCTTCATTTCTCCAATTTCAGCCCCGTGATTATAAAAGAGCTAAGAAATGTGACTTTTTCTGTGAATAAAATTTATTTAAATATTTTGAGTCAGCATTTTAGTGGCTTAGGGACAACATAGTAGGTCACAATACATATGCAAATGAGTTTTATGAAATTAATTTCATAGTTTATCAGGACAGACATCATTCCTTGTCAGTATATAAAAAATTGACATCATAATTTCCTTCTTATGCTTTTTAATTAAATTTACTTTTTTTTTTATCCTGACTACACGTTTGGCTTTTCTCTTCTCCTCCTATCCTCTTCCACCACCTTCTCTCCCTTACCCTCCTCCCTCACTATCCACCTCTCTTTTTCTGTTTAGAGAAGGGCAGGCTTCCTGTGGGTATCAACAAAGTATGGTATATCATGTTGCAAAGCTTCTCCCCTTGTATTAACGCTAGACAAGGCAGCCCAGTATGAGGACTAGATTCTCAAATCCAGCCACAACGTTAGAGATAGCCCCTAATCTTGTTGTTAGGAGTCCTGCAAGTAGACCAAGACAGTATGCACTGTCATATACATGTAGAGGGTCTAGATCAGTTCCATGCAGGTTCCCTGGTTTTCAGTTCAGTCTCTGTGAGCTCCTATGAACCCAGGTTAGTTGTTTCTTTGGGTTTTCTTGTGATGTTCTTGACCATTCTAGTTCATATAATCCTCCCTCCATGTCTTTAGCATAATTCCTGAGCTTAGTTTAATGTTTGTGGGTGGGTCTATGCATCTGTTTCTATTAGTGATTGGATAAGGCTCTCTGATGACAGTTTGGGAAGTCACCAATCATTACCATAGCATAATATGGGCATCATTGTATTGAAACTTTTTTGTCTCCAATCATGTTTGAGTTTATCCTAAGTCTGTGGGTCATGCATCCTCTGTGCCTGCCATTCCAGGTCATATCAGGGGTTGACTCACTCTCATGGCATGGGACTGAGACTGGAGCAGGCAATTGTTAGCTCACTAGCGCATTCTCTATGCTACTCTCATCCTAGCACATCCCATCGGTAGGATAGGGTCTATGCCTGGGTTGATATTCCAATCCTTCTACTGGTGTTCTTGGTTAGTTATAGGAGATAGCCAGTTCAACCTACATATCCACTATTGCTAAAAGTCTTAACTGGAGTCATCCTTGTAGGTTCCTGGGAGTTTCTTTTGTACCAGGTTTCTACCTGACCCCAATTTCCAATCATCTCTTTCAGTATTCTTCTTTTTTAAAAATATTTATTTATTTATTTATTTATTTATTTATTTGTTTGTTTGTTTATTTTGTATTGTGCTTTTACATCTGTTGTCCTTCATGTCTGTTTCTGGAGCTGAACCTGCAATTCACACCAAGATTAGCCTCCCAAGCCCCAAGTGTTAGCTGCCTTATCGCCAGTATTCCAAGGTCTTTACAGGTTATTATCTGCCAGGACAACTTCTCTGCATTGCCAACACAAAGCAGGCACAGTTGACCTAATGCCGGGAGGTCATTTCTCTAAGTGACCACAGATGTATGAGCAAGTTAACTGTAGTGAAAAGGACAGATTGTAGCTTGAAAGGACAGCAAAATTAGTCAGATTATCAGAGATCAAGCCCAAGGCTTTGACTATAGTCTTTAAATGACAAATTACTAACAACCAATTGAAACGCTCCTCATTATTTCCACCCTAGTAGGTAGGTGGCAACTTCAGGTTAGTGTTTCAAAGCATACGAATGTTTTCATCTATTGGGTAGAAAACTAATATGCGATTTTATTTTATCTGATAATAATGTATACAATCAAACCATGTTTTACACAATAGCTACATATAATGGACATTTATTTTACATATATATTTGTTTTAGGAATGTGTTTTGCAATGGATATTGTATAAAAATGCTTCAAATCTCATGTCACTTAAGAAGTATCACTCTAAATACACAATTTATAGTTGGTGAAGGGTGAAATAAGTTGTTTCAATGGCAGTTACTTCCAGAGTTTTCTACATATTATCCCAAACGTTCAGGAGTGATTTGGAGGACTCCATAATCACTTGTCAACCCCTTGGACTGAAATTAATATGGTATATAAAACTGCGTAAGGTTAGGTTTCCATCTTTACAAAGACTATACAGGGATAGAGACAGGAATTATGCTTCCCAATACAAGAGAACAGGGGGCTAAGATGATTAGAGTTGAGCAGCCAGCATGTACTAGTAAATGTTCAGAGTGGGGATCACTTGTGCCAGGCTTAGTGACAGTTTCATCACCCAGCTGGGGACAGAACTGAGTTTTGGGAGACCAAAGTATGTGGACATATTTGTTTTCTGTGGCTGCTATAGCAAATGACCACAAATTGCGTATTTTATAACAAAGCGGAAATTTATGGTCCCACAGTTCTGGAGGTCAGTGGTCTGAATTAAGATTTGGGCAGAGGCAGTTCCTTCTGGAGGATCTCACATGCAAACCATCCCATTTCCTCCCCTAGTCTCTGGTGGCTGCTGGAGACCTTGAGTGCTGCCAGGCTTGTAGATGTGTTATCCGATCTTTCTTCCCATTTTCAGGCTATAATCTCCTCTCTGTCATCTTCGAAGAGACGACCATCAATGGGTTAAAGGCTTACACTAAGCCCCAGAGATTTTGCCTCTAGGTTCTTAACTAATCACATGTGCCAGCACATTATTTTTAAGTAAGGTCACACTCTGAACTTCAGCATACATCTGAAATTTGTAGAGCTGCGTGGAAGGCAGAGGACAGGATTATTCAGCCCATGGAAGAAGGGTAGGTTAACATTCACTTAGGCAGAGGACTCTGATTAAATGCCTTCAAAGTTACAGAGGTAACACAAACACATGTAAACGCAAAGATATAAGGGAGCAAAATCAGTCTACACCTATGAAAAATTTAAATGTGACTCAAACATGGGAAGCTAGCAAATCCTTTCCTGGGAAAGATCCAGTGAGAGGATTCCGGATGCATCCGTTGAGGAAAGACAACAACAGCAAAGAATGGAGTAGCTGAAACAGCTGTCAATTTCTGGATGAATATCCATGTGCCAGACAGCATCATGCTTACCCATGTGCCAGACTGCATCATGCTTACTCATGTGCCAGACTGCATCATGCTTACCCATGTGCCAGACTGCATCATGCTTACCCATGTGCCAGACAGCATCATGCATATCCATGTGCCAGACTGCATCATACATATCCATGTGCCAGACAGCATCATGCTTACCCATGTGCCAGACTGCATCATGCTTACCCATGTCCCAGACTCGTAGTACGAATGGGTACACGGTCTGACGTAGTACGAATGAGTACACCCAGACAGCATCATGCTTACCCATGTGCCAGACTGCATCATGCTTACCCATGTCCCAGACAGCATCATACTTACCCATGTGCCAGACTGCATCATACATATCCATGTGCCAGACAGCATCATGTTTACCCATGTGCCAGACAGCATCATGCTTATCCATGTCCCAGACAGCATCATGCTAACCCATGTGCCAGACTGCATCATGCATATCCATGTGCCAGACAGCATCATGTTTACCCATGTGCTAGACAGCATCATGCTTTACATGCATTTTTATCAAAGTTTCATGAAAACCCTATGATGTGGGTGCCGTCATGAGATCCATTTTCCAGGTGCAGGTATTAAGACTACATTTTAAAGCCCTTATCCAGCGAGGTCCTGGACGAGACCCAAGGAAAGTTTGGACTGAAATGACCACTGGAAACAGCACTGTGTTGAGGTAGAGTGATGCTAGAGAAGGGGGTAGAGAGGAAGGAGAAGGCAGGGAGCTGTGAATTCCAGGTTAGGGGAGCTGGTTTCAGTCCTATAGGGATGGGAGTCCTGGAGGCTTGGAGAGGATGTACAACAGCACGAAGCAGAATTGGAAAACGTGCACCAATCCTTACCGCAAAGGATGTTGCGGGGTGGAGGAGGTGGATGATACAATGGGCCTGGAAGCTTTTGCACGGGGAGTTTTTTTTTCAACGATTTATCTGGAGGTGGTAGGGCTTGCACTGTGCTGGTGGTGAATATGACTTGTGTGCAGACATCCGCTTTCTCTACTCCTTTTTCTCTTTCACAGAGTTTAAAGGAAAAAATGCAAAAGCATTATTACAGGCCACGTACACGGTTCAATCTGTGGACAATTTTACTTCCTCAAAAGTTGCACTATTCCCTGTATTGAAACAATCCCTTTTTCCTGTTCCCACCCAAAGGGTTTAGCTATAATACACTATCAACAGAATCATGAGTGATCCCTTCCCATATAATTACAGGGTGTGCCACAGTACAGATGTCTCCATGCGAGGCAGGAGTAGCCTGCAATTAGTGCGAAGAATTCTGCAGCGAATGTGGTTAGAGGCAAAAAGGTTTACTCTAAATTTGACAGCTCGAGCTATAAATAGATTGTTGGCTTTTTTTTTTTTGCCTTTGTCAAGGACATCTTTGCTTCATCTGAGGATTTACTGTGAAATAACGTTACAGCTATGGATGCCATATGGAAAGCTGGTTTTGCTTTGGATCCTCCCGCCACAAATGGTCTGAATAATCCATTAGGAAAACCTCTCTGCATTTCCCATGCATCTGGAAGGTGTGCATATGAATTTATAATGCTTATAAGAGGCAGAAGTCAGTGGTTAGTCCATGTGATTGTAAATCATTTGACTATGGACCGTGACCACATTAAGACTGAGCCACAAATGAAAAGGGGGAACAGGCTCTACCCTGTAATTATGGTTCTCAGGATCGAGACCCTCACAAGCATTTATTCCTAAATGTGTCACACGTAAGAGATGCTTGAAAAATCACATTAGCTAATGTCAACCATGTGTAGAACATGGGATGGATGTTAGCCAACTCTAGAACGCTAATTTTATAGAGCGGCAGAAAGGGTCAATGAACCCTCCATGGAAATGCACTGTGGCTGAATGTGTATCAGACTTAAGCCAAAGACCTCTACCCTATAAACTTCACTCAATCCTCAGGTCAAAACTGAGAATGCATTTAGGGCACTTTGGAATAAACGACTGAATTGAAACTGCTATACTCATAGATCAGGGTCTTGCTCAACCATCATCAGAGAAGCCTCTTCCAACAGCAGACGGCAGCAGAACAGGAGACCCACAGTGAGTGTGAGCAGAGACTGAGAGCTTTAAACACTCAACCCTAACAGGGTGTGTCCATCAAATCCCTCCCTCAGGGCTCAGGGAACCCCTTGGAAGAGGAGACAGGAGTGTTAGAGCCAGAGGGGATGGAGGAAAGCAAGGAAACAACATCAACAAAGTTCTTATGAACTCACAGAGACAGGCAGCTTGTATGGGGCCGGCACAGGTCTCTGCCAGGCCCTTTGTGTATGTATTAAGGATTCTAGTTTAGCATTTTAATTAGATTCCTGAGTGTGCCCAACAAGCAAGCCTCTGATATTTTTGCCTTCTCTTGGGCTCTTCTGCTGGTTTCTCCTGTCCAACTCCAATGTAAAAGCTATTGCTTTATCTTATTCTATTTTCATATTATCTCTTAGAAACCTGTTCTTTTCTAATGAGAGAACAAAAGGGAGTTGATCCAGATGGGAGGTGGGGTGAGGAGCAACTGGGAGGAGTAGAGGGAGAGAGAGTCATAATCCGCATATATTTTGTGGGGAAATAAACTATTTTCAATAAAAGGAAAAAAAGAAAAAATAAGCTGAACACTTCTTTGTGAAGTTATGGTGATATTCTGTAGGAAAAAAACTTAAAATACTGATCAACTTCACGCTGCTGTGACTGGTCTTTCCGGCAAAACGCTTCTGCTTTTGAACACGAATGGCTTTGCAGAGACCATCCAGCACTTTGCCGTCAATAATGACAAGGTCCTTCTTCAGGCAGAACTCCGGCTCGTGATCAAAGAACTCTCGGAAAAAAATGTGTTTTTGTCATAATATGCAACATAAACATCAAGGAAACATATTTTAAAGCTAAATAAATTTGTTTGATACAGCGTTTCCGTATCAAAATTGAAAAGAACATGCAATTTTGCAAACTTCTGAGTATGTAAAAACGTTAACATATGTGTAACATGTTAACTTTTACATTTAATAAAGTAAAATATGATGACCTCCTTTCTATTAGTGCTCACTAGCAGTGTTAAATTGTTCATGGCACACATAAGCAAGTTACCTGTGAGTGGCATCAGGGCTCTTGAAGCATACGGGACAGAGAGGATGTCATAAAGGAAAAGGGTGCCTTGCAGTCTGAAATTAAACTCCACCTTCTGGAGATCGTTAGTCTTGCATTGCAACCCACACTTATTGTAAAGGTTTAAAATGGAAAGGTTGAAAACGCACAGCTTCATGCGTTGAACTTTGCTAGCACTGTTTTTGGGAAGATTTGGAAACATTAGGAGATGAGGCCTTGTTGGAGAAAATGAGTTCCTGGGGCTGTGTCATTGGTGGTTGGATATTTTCCTGAGTCCGTCATCCTCTCTCTCACTGCCTATCCATAATAATAAACCTTCTGCCCCATGTACCCTCTTACATGAAATTTTATCTCAATGCAGGATCAGACTCACAGACGTGAGCATTATGTACAGAAACCTCTGAAATAGTGTGAACCCAAACAAATCCTTACTTTCTTAAAGTTACACTGATATTTTGTTAAAGCAAAGTCCGACTTACACAAATATTTATTTTAAAATGATAAATCAGTTAAATCGGGTACTCCTGAACACACACGTTTTTACATATGCAAAAAAATATGACCAGTCAGGGAAATGTATGAAAAGACTGCCAGAAAACTTTAAAGAACTGATCTATAATGTATTTATTAAGTGTGGAAATCCCTCCTTAAAATTTAGTTACAGAGCTGGCATAATAGCTCACTGGTTAACAGCACTTACTGCTCTTGTAAAAGACCTGGGCTCATAGTTCATCACCTACACGGCTGCTCATAACCACTGTGACTCCAATTTCAGATGTTTTGATGCCCTCCTTTGGTCTCTGTTGGCTCTTGCACATATGTGGTGCACATAAACTCACAAAAGTTCACAAACATATCAAAAAAGAACAACAAAACAAAAGGAGAAACTTGGTTCTAGCCAAAAAGTAGAAAAAGTAGCATCATATCAGCATGTCATGCTATAACCTTGGATAGTAAGGAAAGGCTGTCAGAACTTTGCTGAAGGACAATTTTTAAGAGGACATTTTCCAGCTAAAGGCTAAACAGGTTGTTTTTCCTTGCATTTAAGTAACAGAATTTTTAAAGTATTAAATAAGTATCTTTGAATAGTTTCTGATACTGTTTCTGGTGTTTCTTTTTGATCTACGGTTCATAGGGCACAACATAATACAATATTAACTATTTTACATCTGGAAGATACATGTCTTAGTTCTAAATCTAAAGATACCCTAAAAATACATTCCTATGCCATGATTCATGATATTGTCCTACTTTTGCAAAAGATATCCCATTATTTTAAGAATAATTTTATTTGATATATTTGTCTTTATTGGCAGGGGAATGGAATGTTAGCGTGTATCATACTCAGTTCCACCTACTGACAACCTGTATTGTTTTCTAAATAAGTTGACATACTTATAGTGAACAGTTGTGTCTTCTGGCTAGTGAGCCTTCCTATTTCAGCTAGATAATCTGCTTTCAGGAGAAGAGGGCATTTCTCTATCCGAAGCTATAGACCATTAAGTCTACAAGACACTGTCTATTAGTTTTCATCCTTGGAACCTCATGAGGGAGTCTAAAGGTGATTAACTCTTAGGATCAATGTTTATTATAACTGGCTTCTCACTCTTTCAGTGACTTGGAAAAAAACTGACCTCCTTAAATTCCTACAGCCACCATGGTGTGTACTACAGCTGTGCTGGGATTTTCTAACACGGTTGGGATTTTTCATTTTCTAAACAAGGACCGCAAAAATGGACACTTGATCACCCCATCTACTCTCATCCCTGTAGGAAGACTGCTGTTTCTACAGTGCCAACCAACAGCTTCTGGTTGACATGCTAAAGCCATGTTCATCTTTCAGACTCTAAATTTCCTGTTATATCTTTGCAATCACTACTATTAATTATGTCTTTGCTGATGGTTCACTGGCACTGAAAGATGGATCCCACAGGACAGGGAGTTTTGCTGACTTTAGAGGTCATATAGATCAAGAATTAAATTCCAGAGCAGTGAGTGACTTGTAAATATTTGCTAAATGAATCCCTTACAAACTTGCTTTGTACTTACCTGTCAAATTCCTGGAAGATACCTTTACAGCTCTATATTCAAGCACAGGGCATGTTTCACAGCAGCTGCTCATTAAATATCAGTTAAATTTATACTTAGTAATATGGAATTATAAAAGGTGGCAGGTGTGCTTTGCTGAAATTGTAAACAGTTGACATGTAGGTGGAAAAATAGATAAATCTCTTCAGCATATCTCAGTGTTGACTGGTAAGCTGCGAGGCATGCTTATCATTGGGTGGCCTGTGTAATGGACTCAGTAGCTCCTAACCTCAGGTAGGAGATCAGTAAACATGAATATTTACTTTATTTTTAAGAATGCACAGAAGATATGTATCAGTTGTCTTTCTTGCTCATTATTGAGAAACTTTATGACATCTTTAGCTAAACAACTATTTTATGCTAGCTACTATGAATGCCACCATATATTATGTGATATTTGAGTTCAGTTGTAGACACTCAGAATCAAATTACTATTTTTTGCTAAATATATCTTCACTTTAAAATAGTGTATATCAAGAAGGAAAGAAAGGCCATTGGAAAAAAATACACCCTTTCACTTTCCTCTGAACGTTTGTGGTTCTCTCTCTCCTCTCTCTCTCTCTCTCTCTCTCAAATGCGTAGTGACAAAATTTTTACTCCAAATTAGAGTTAACAAAGAATTTACAAAAATACATGCCTTTTATGCCTCTGAATATCCACTATAAGAGACTCTACTCCCAAAACTTCTTCCATATTAACCTAAAAATTATGTTCTATCTTGAGAAAAGTTTCTATACAGAAAATGGAAAGTCTACTATATGCCTCAGTTTCCCTAAAAGTAGATAATCATATAATTAGCACAATGATTAAGCGATACTACAATACATTCTCTCACATAACAGTGACCAACACACTATCAGTTTGCCTCCTATAAATGCAACCATTTTTAATCTAGCAGAGTTGTTTATACTCGATAGATACCTGAGTCTCTATTGTTTCATGCACTCATCTACACTGAGGATGGGTAGTGAAGATAAAGATGAAAAGCAAATCAAAAACAAAACAAAACAAGACCCAAATCCATATAAATATATTCAGACTAGAAAAGAATTGATGAAACAACAGCCAAATGGTTAATTTATGCATCACTGCATGAAAACTATTATTCAAAGCTATAAAATAAGTTCATATAACATGATACATATTCAATGATAAATAGATATTGGCAGTAAAGTAAAAGATAACTATGCTACAATCTACAGGCTAAGAGAGAACAAGTAACAAGGAGGGTTCAAGGAGGGGGGAACAACACATGGATCTTCCTGGTAATGTGAAAAGGAAGAGACCTCCTCAGTGGACTGGGGATGCATGGGGATGGGAACATAAGGAATCAGGTTGCGATTGACAGAGGGGAAGAGTACTGAAAGAGATGACTAGAAACAGGGGTGGGAAGCAATTTGGAGTCATGTAGAAACCTGGTGCACGGGAAAGTCCCAGGAATCTACAAGGATGACTCCCAGAAAAAGGAGGTACAAAGCCTGACCTGGCCGTCTCCTGGAACTAGACAAGACTTTCAGTGGAGGGACTGGGACATCAACCCAGCCACAAAACCAGACCTGCAGTCTGCCCTGCCTATGGGTTGTGCTCTCTATGGAATGGTGGCACAGAGATTGTGGGAATGGCCAACCAATGACTGGTTCAGCCTGAGACCCATGCCACTAGAGTGAGCCCACCCCGACACTGAGGCTAGATGGCCCAGAGATTTAGGGTAGAACCAAACACAATGGTAAAAGAAATGTAATGCAATGGTAAGCTAATTGACACCTAATAATAATCTGCTATACACATAGATTGGTGACTGTCCCAATTGTCACAAGAGAGGCTTCATCTAGTAACTGATGGAAACAGATGCTGAGACCCACTGCCAAACATCAGGCCCAACTCAGGGAAATCCTACTGAAGAGAGGGAGGAAGGATTATAGGAGCCAGAGGAGTCAAAAAACACAAGAAAACCCACAGAATCTGTCAACCTGGGCTCATAGGAGGCCACAGAGTCTGAGCAGAGAACCACGGAGCTTGCATGGGACTGATGGAGGCCCTCAACATATATGTGACAGTTGTGTAGTATGGTCTTCTTCCAGAACTCATTAGAGTGGGAGTCGGTGCTATACCTAAACCTTTGGCTGGTTTTTGGGAACCTATTCCTCATATTGGGTTGCCTTGCCCAGTCCTACAATAAATGGGACATGCTTAGACCACCCACAAGTTGGCATGGCATGTTTTATTGATATTCACATGAGGATTGCTCCTTTCTGGACAGAAACAGAGGAAGAGTGGATTGGGGGAGGGGATTTGGAGGGAGAGAATGGGAGGAGAGGAGAGAGGGAAAACTGTGTCTGGTATGTAAAATAAATATTTTAAAATTATAATTAAAAACAATGTGTATGAAGTAACATAATTTTCCAAAGTATTATCATATTTATCAATGTACTCACAAACTGGTTATAATCTCAAAATAGTTAAATATCAGTTTTAATGTATTTCCAGGACAATGAGATGGCTTAGGAGGTCATGGTGCTTACCACCTGAGTTCAATCTGGGACTAAACTTGGTGGAAGGAGAGATGATGTGGGATTCTCCTCTGTATGCTATGAACACCATTGGTTAATAAAAGAACTGTCTTAGACCTGCACAGAGCAGAATATAGGTAAGCATGGAAAACTAAACTCAATGCTGGTGAAAAGAAGGCAAAGTCAGAGAGAAGCTATGTTTTTGACTGTAGGTTTCTCTCCCACCTGGTCCCACAGCTGTTTAGTCCCAAATAAATACACAGAGGCCTACATTAATTATAAACTGATTGGCCTACTAGTTCAGGCTTCTTATTAATTAATTCTTATATCTTACATTAACCCATTATTCTTGTCTGTGTTAGCCGCATGACTTGGTACCTTTTTCAGCAAGGCAGTCACATCTTGCTTGCTCTGTGTCT
>LOEQ01006754.1:52344-63335 GCA_001685075.1 Bramus lutescens | reverse complement strand
GGGCCAAGGCAGTTTCTTTATTAACCAATGAAAGCAACACAGAGACAGATGACCCTCCTACATCACCTCTGGATAAAAAGATAATGCAAAAGTCATCTGGACTATGAGTCGCCTTCTATCCTGCTTGTAGGAGCTGGAATGGACTGGCCATAGATATAGCATAGATCAACCAAGCTATTACCACTTTCATTCCCAGCCTTCTGCATGAATAAACATTATATATTTCTCCTTTTGAAGAGACAATCATGCATGTTTAACATTCCTGATAGCCTTATCTGTGAGTTTAACATATTTGCATGTAATAACCCTGCTTCCCTATTCAACTGTATATAATAAACACACTGAGTTTCCAGGGTGCCTGCAGCTTCCATCAAAGAGCCCAGACCACCCAGACTCATTGTGTGTGTGTGTGTGTGTGTGTGTGTGTGTGAGAGAGAGAGAGAGACCTTTCTTTATTCTCTCGACACCCCAAGTCAGGGTTCTTGAACTCAAGTCACAAACAGATTCAGCAGACTTGAAATCACACTTCTGCATGACTCGGGATTGTTTACAAACTCAAGTTTCCTTGCACTTCCTCAGATGCAGTGATTGCTTGGCTGCCCCAGGAAGCAATGCCAAGAGAGGATGCTAGGACCAGAAGAAGCCTTAGATGCAGATTCTCCTCTGAAGGTCTAGAACCCAACAAGTTGGTAAGAAACAGGGACAAAGGTGAATGAATTATTGAGTAAAGAAAAGAAAGAATAGGGATGAAAAGGATAAGAAAAAGATGATTTCAAGTTGACTTTATTCTAAATCAAATGTACAAACATAATGGCAATAAGGTCCACCAGAGGAAAATTAAGACTTGCTACTTTGTTACGTATATGTGTATCTCATGGAATACATGGAATACACATTTCCTCCACAATGACCAAAAGATGGGGCACTTTGTGTCAATGACAAGGCCAAGAGGTAGCACTGCACATTTCCACTTGTTCCTTCTTGTATCTCTACAGCATTTTGCGAAGGTTACAAGTCTGGGGATATTCTTTTCTAATCATAAACATACTTTGTAGTGACAATTTCTGCATATCTTATTCCTTCATGGTACTGACCAGGGATGTCAGTGGTATAAGTTTGTCTGCACAAATGGTATAAACATTTTAAACAGTGAAAAATTCAATTTAAAGTAAACATTGAGCCCTGGTCATGGGGAAATCTGGACTGCACAATATGACTGACTTCAAGAATTAGAAGTATGCTAGCAACCACAAAAGCACTCCCCAACTCCGGGACATCCAGTGACCGAGGCATAGACATAAATTTAGCATTCCCTCACTGTAAGCATTTAAAATATTTCAGTGATTGTCTTGATAGAATTCCAATAAAAAGCAGCTGTCAAAATGTATCCTATATTTGCAAACCACCTACACTGTTACTATAATTGGTTGAGGTTTGTTATTGTTTCATTTGACTTTAAAAAGGTTGCACAAAGCATAATTCAACCTTGGTCAAACTTTTACTAATATCCACAGGAGAACGATTATCCATAATTAGACTGTAGTTTTTAAAGGAGTTCATATTTGAAAAGTAATAAAGTATCTACGTGGTAATTTGTCTTTATAGTGTCATTAATCTGAAAGTCAAGCCCTGCTGGGCTATTGTGTATAGACTCCAGTGGTGCAAATAACCACTTTTCATTATGTTGAATCTGTTCTGTCAGATTCCCAAGGTAGTGTGGTCCACTGTGTTTCCATTAATTTTAATATTTTCTCTCATAGTTCCTTTCCACACCAAACTATGATTTGATTGCATGAAGATTACCCCTTTAAAACTATGGCAACAAGACAGCCTGAAGGAATATAGTTCCTTCTGCAGAAAATTCAGCCCACAAAAGAGAGGGCCCATTTTGACTAGTCACACATATATCATAAATGTGTTAGAACTGAAAGTAACCAGTTTACTAGCTAGGGAGAAGCCAAAGAAAATAGCATTCCAAATTTCAAATTTACTAGAAAATATGAGGATATAATTTCTGACATTAAAAGAAGGAGAAAAAAGTATAAAATTTTCATCATTTTTTTCTGTGTGGTCCTGCACATAGAACTTTACTGCCAGACTGAAGGAGCACTTGACTAGGTCTAACAACATTCCATCATGGATGGGGAAGGGACTTATGAGTCCCATCCCTCCTTGAGGAGATGCAGGTAGCCAATGGTTGCTGGGAGAGGGAGAGTCATGGTCTTCAGTGGTACAGCCACTGACTAGTCATCCACTGTCTGTGAAATAAATAACCCTCCTCTTATGATCACAGGAGGAAGTCTAAGTTCAACAGGACACACACAAACAAACGTCAAGTGGATGAAAGTAGGAGAGGTGACTTCATGAGTGGAAAAGTTGACAAAAGAAGAAAATGTGGAAGAACGTGATCAAAGGCCACTTCTCTCTCTCTCTCTCTCTCTCTCTCTCTCTCTCTCTCTCACACACACACACACACACACACACACACACATTTTCTCCAGTTATTTGATATCCTTTGCCTCTGCAGACTTGGCCCTCCCTAGCTCATCCTCTTCCATGGCCTCGGTACTCTGCCACCTTCACCATCAATCACGTCTCCGGTCCATTGTAGCTGACTCTCCACAGTATCTGTCTTCCTGCTCTCTGGAATTCTTCAGCTGCCTTCTAGAGTCTGCTGCTGGGTGTCCCA
Organism: Bramus lutescens; assembly: GCA_001685075.1. Lineage (NCBI taxonomy): Eukaryota > Metazoa > Chordata > Mammalia > Rodentia > Cricetidae > Bramus > Bramus lutescens. Next base: position 60,646 of record LOEQ01006754.1, on the reverse strand, counting down.
GGCTGGGCAGGCCTGGAAGCTGCCTTCTCTTCCTGTTGACAGATAAACCTGCCCTCCATGTGCTAAACACACAGTAGGTAAAGAACTCAGATGAGTACTTTCCTTTGCTGGGGCCTGGGCTGTGGCAACAGAATATAGCACACTTCCGTATTCTACACTCCCAGAGCCACCCAGGTGGCTGCGGAAGTGTGATAGGAGAAAAGCCTGTCATCTACAGACACAGCCTCCATCACTAGCCACAGACTTTCTGCTTACTTGCGCAGCCTGTGCAGGCCTACCGGATCTGTCTTCCTTCGTTGCCATGCATGGAAGATATGCTACTCTCTAACTAGATGGGGGGCTGCAGTGGAGACTTTGGGTATGATTCTGGAGGTTGGAAGATGAAAGGTGTCATTTGGAGATTTCATGGTTAAAGCAAAGTCTTCTGGGCTGTTGTGGGTAGGCTGGAGCAGCTCTAGCTGGCACTAAGTCTCCACCAGTAGAAGCTATGGCTTCAGCATTCATGAAAGCTGTGTTGGCTCTTGTGACTTAAATGGAGTGTCTAGGGTTCATTGAGGCTATACTGAAGTCTCTGGGTGCCTGAGATAAATCAGGGCTTCCCTGTGAAGTTAGGAAATGTTTAAAGCCTCCAGAATATCATAATGACTACACAAGAAATTATGGATGTATTTGATTGATGTCTCCTGGGTCTCAGTAAAATGGGTAGGTAGGAAGTTGTCATTTCCAGTATCCTATGAACCTCCTGGAGCAGCGACAATGTTATCTGCAGCCCCTCTAGACTAGGAATGGTAGCAATGACAGGAGCAGTTCCAGTCGGGCCTCTGTGCCTAGTTAGCCCGAGGCTGCTGATTTTGCCCTGCTTAGCTCCTGCTGATACGGTAGTGATGGTGGGGTTATGTATTAAGTACTAAAATATACATATTATTATAGTATCTGTACAGACTCACACAAAGTACAATCAATGGGTTAACCCACACACCTAAGAAAACAGAATTAAGTCACACGTATACTAATGCACAGACAACTGTATTTCTCAATAAACAAAGGAAACTGGAACAGCAGTGTCCAGTTGGATCAATGTTAATATGTTAATTGGATGCAGCATTATTGTTTTATACAATATGGAGACCCATGTAAGGAATAGTATGTTTTTCTAGGTCACGTCTATGCTTATCTTGAAATAAAAGGTTTAATCTGAAAATGCCCTGTTCTCTGTTCCTTCGTAAATATGAGGAGGAAATGGTTGCCCTGCAGTTATGTAAAGAAGGTTGTCATCTGAAGAGAAAATTCAAATATGGATGTCCTTACACCAGTCTGTCCCCACCGTGGCTTTAATGGGATATGGAGGAAATCAACACTCCCTGTGAAAAACAAGAAAATACGTGTGACGTGGCTTTCGAGTCTGGCAAAGAGAGAAGATTCAGTTGTGAGTTTGTCGCAGGTGTCGTCTGTTTTCGCTGTTCAGTGGCTTCAGCTGCAGCAACTGCAGGGTTGGAGCCAATCCTTAGCGTCAGCAGAGGTCTCCAGCACAGGAGTGCAGGCCTCTTTCCTTCTTCCACCCACACGGAGGACTGTGATGGACCTCACAGGAGCCTCACTTCTCCTCACAAGGGCACGGAAAGCATATTGTGAACAAGAGGTTTCTATGTATCTGCTGTGCTGTAGTTCAAATGGCTACATCTCCAGAATGCAAACTTAAAGCAGGGAATTAAGAAAGAAGTGATCCTATAGGACATGGAAAAGTTGAGAGCTAGAATTGTCAAGTTTTATTTTCACTGTCTTGAGAAAATATGTGAAACTTCCATACTATAAACAAATTCCATTGCTACAACTTTTTAAATGAAATGTAGGCAACTCTGATAGCTAAAACTGAACATGTTCTCTATTTGGCCTTAAAAAACAGAAATACTTCAAAATATGATTTTCGATAGAAAATATAGTTTATTTTTAAACTATTGATAAGCTTCAAAAATTGCCAACATGGCAAATTTTGTTTTCACATAGTTTCATGTATGCAAATATAGTCACATATATATAGTATCCTTTTCGAGGGTTTGGGAAATAGCAAGGTAGGAATAATTACTGCAGTAGTACCAATTTGCATCTGATTTTGAATTGTTTGAACTTTTGTAAAATGGAATCTGTAGCACCACGTGATTTTGTGTGGGCCTATGCACTTTGGAGAATGTAATCCCCATATGGACTTTAACCTACATACCAAACATCTGTACACAACTTCAGAGTTATGCAATACCTAAAAGTCATTTGGACACTCCAGCGTCTCTGACCTAATGTGAAGAATCCCCAGGACACTAAAAGTTCACTGGTGCAAAATACAGGCAAGTAAATCCAGCTACTGCCACGCTGAGACTGCACAGAGAACACGGAGACACGAATAGAGAGGTGTCTAGTGACAGTCATGGTTCTGAAACACTCACAGAAGGCAGGCACCGTGGCTCAGGCCTATCTACCTCATCCTCAGAGTGATGAGGCAGGAGGATCAATGGAGGGCCAGGACTTGCCTAAGCTACAGTGTAAAACCATAACCAGTACCCAAAAAATTATTTGTGAAAACTTCCAAATTTGCATATTTCCCCTCTGGACCACTTATACAGTCATTCCCTTCTTTCCAAGCTGTGAAAGTCTTGCTTACCTGAAAGCATCAAATCCACTCCACTTTTTTCTTATAAATTACTACTTTTAATTACTACAATGGAGACAGAATTGGCAGGAGAGTGCTAAGAGCAAAGTAGTGATAACTTCACTGGTGGTGGGGAAAGGGGGCAGACACAACCTATGCCAGAACCATCATTTGCTCTATGTGACAATTTCTTTCATAAAATGCCAATATCCTCAAATGGCATCAAATTGTCATATTTATTGTGTTGACTCAGTTGGTTCCCAAATTGCAATTCAAATCACTTACTGGAACATTGCAATGTGTTAAAAATAACGCGGACACAAACAAAGACTCAGGCCTTTCTCACTTTATGCAACCATTTTGTTTATGCATTTGCATCCCAGAAAAACAAGTTTTATTTGGATGGCTAGGTTTTCAAAAATATTCTCTAAGATGCTTACAGGTCTTAGATTTTAAGGCTTTGTACAAACATATTTGAACTGATTTTCATCCTTGCTTTTAGTGTCCTGGTATGTCTTGTAATTAATTTGCAGGGTTTTCTAGGGCAAAGAATACTTGCTTGGACTATGAATAGTGTTCTCATTTCATTCCTCAAACTAATTAACTATGTGACAAAATACATTTAATGAACAAGCTCTCAAGAAGACACATGGTACAGCATTGTAGATAAAAAAAAAGTTCTGTTCAAGATTCAGCAAATGTAAATCACATATAAAGTTAAATGAAGTTGTGTGGCTGAGATATCTCAGTCAGTATACAAACACTAAGACCTGGGTTCCATACCCAGAACTAAACGTGGTTGAATGCACTTGTAATCTCAGTGTCAGGGAGGCAGAGACAGGTAGATTCCCAGCATTGTTCTCTGGTTAGCCTAACCTACTTGGTGAGCTCCAGCATACTGAGAAACTCTGTTACCAAGGAATGACTTCTAAAGTTGGCCTTTGTTATCCATGTACATGCACACAAAGAGATGTACATGTACACACAGAGAAAAACATGTACACACAGAGGTGTACCTGCACACATAGACATGTATATGTCACATAGATATGTACATGCACATGCAGAGACATACATGCACACACAGTCATGTACCTGTACACATAGACATGAATATGCACATACAGAGACATGCATACACACCGGCACACTTGAAAATATATGCGCACCTCATACACATGAACATATTTGCTCATATACACACTGGTCATTTAAAAATTATATATTAAATAATTTGGTGTTCACTGTTGCCAAAAACCCATATTTAATAAATGTAAATTATAGCACCATGTCAAGGTACACATCTAATTAGAAGTATGTTTGTAGAGATTTCTATGTTACATACATATTTATATCTTAGGTTTGCCCTAAGAATACACCCACATAATTATTATTTCAAAAGTTTCCAAGGCTAAAAACAAAACTTTTAAAAAACAATTTTAAAAAGTGTTTTGTAATTTACTCCAAAGCATGTCCACCAGTGTTGGAGAAGGTGCTAGTTTGTTTCCCAACCATCCTGACTTGAAATAATCACACAGAAACTATATTATTTGCAATACTGTTTTGCCAATAGCTTAAGTGTATTTCTGTCTAACTTTTATATCTTAAATTAACCCATATCTATTAATCTGTGTATCACTACGTAGCTGTGGCTTACTGGCAAGGTTTTGGTGCATCTGTCTCCTGTGAGCTACTACATGGTTTCTTCCTGACTCTGCCTACTTGCTCTATTTATATCTCTTCCAGCCTGGCTATAGTCTGCTAAGCCACTGGCTGAAACAGCTTCATTCATTAACCAATAAAAGCAAAACCTAGATAGAAGCACTTCCCATACCACACCAGTATTTTTAAACAGAATTACTATGTCAAGGACTGGGACTTTTAGCTATTAATCACTCACTGCCCTAAGAATTGACTGGGGTTTGCAGGTCCCACTGGCACCATTCATGCACATTAAAATTCTTCAATCCAGTTTTGCCAAGAGTGTGGCTAAATAAGTTTGCCAAGTTCACATTGAAATTATATAACTATCTTAATGCATTTACATGATGGATGGTGTGCTTGATTTTTTTCATGTATTTAGTGACTATTTCTTATTCTCTTGCTAATTAAGTCTTTTATGGGAGGAGTTGGAGGGGGAAATAGATCATAATAATTTTTTGAAAAATAGTATTTCAAATATATATATATATATATATATACACATATATGAGAGACCTTTGTACAGATGATCCAATGTGTTTTTAAAGAGAAGAGAAAGTAACTGTGTACATATATGTGCTCATTTATATGAGAGAAGAAAGACATAGTCCACGTAGTAGGGGTTTTCATGTATAGGAAGATTATTTAGTTTTTATATGCTGTTTATTTAACTGGACAATGGTGCTTTAAAAACATAAAGTATTACAGTTATGCTATAAGAGAATATATGCCAGAAAAACAATTATGGGCATTTGGAATCAAGTTACTATAAATTTAGCAAAGCCAAGGATACACAAATGTCATTCACTTGAGGTTTAAAACTTTAAGTTATCATATGTTTCTATCATTATTCTTTTCATAATGAGGTACATTTTAAGCTTCAAGGGAGCTTTTCATTAATTTATACTCAAAATAAAGTAAACAAACAAAAATTTCTTAATGATTTCTACTATTGACAAAGTTACCTGACTTTTGAATACTTACAGTTACATGTCATATAAAGACTCAACATAACATCTGTCTGGAAATAATTCAACCAGTCCAGATTCCTGATGGGCTTAGGAACTGAACTTAGTCTAATAACAGAGTACAAGATATACTTCAGAATCTTGTATTGTGGAGAAAAAAATTAACTTCTGAACTAAAAATAACAAGTCCTAAGTAATTAATCAAATATACTAAACTGCAATTAAATATTAGTTGGCAAAATATTTTAATAATCCATATTTTAATTGCTTTATTTAAATATTCCAAATACTTAATGAAGGTGACTATCCAAAGTATTACAGAGAACAACTGCAATTTTTCTATCTTTCTGGAAAAAAAAATCTAGTAAGGCTCTGATGAAATGGATGCTGCATTACCACTAATTGAATTTCTAAGGGTTTTAAGAAAATAATTCACCAGTGAGTCAATTGAAACGGTCATTTCTGCTGAATGAAATTTTATGAGGGATTTGCAGGCAGAGGGCACACTCCCCATCTTAGCAATGAGGGAGAACCTAGGCCACTTTCTGTAGTTATCCTGCCCATAGATTTCAGTTCACAGCCTACAAATGGAATGGACCAGCATTCTCTCAATTTTGGGAAATTTAGCATGGATTCTTCCTTGGTTCACACAAGGAGCCTCATGTTTTAGACACTTTCCCACTGAGTCCATCACAATTCATGGAGTCTGAGTGCCACATTATTCTGAGTATCCTTCATGGTTTTAATCTGTGGTCTGCCCCAACTCTTATGGATATACAAACAACACCAGAATATATTCTTCGTATCTCTCAGAACTTGATTTGTCCTACAGTTAAATCACTACAATCATAAAAGTGTTGCTTTCCTGTATTCCAGTACAACTCATATTTTCATAACCTGTGAGAAACTTGTGCATTTTATTCACATTTCCCTGTTTAGCCACAAATGATAAAAAGAAAATTGATCATCCAGGTTCCAATCATTGGCCAGCAAACGTTGAATAATAATTGTAAAGCACGTGGCGATGAGCATTATTGGTCCTCTGCACCCCATTTCCTCTTTATTCTATAATAATAGATGATTCAGGTTGGGTCTGTTGCTTCTCAGAACAGGCTACATTTCTTAAGGCTCCTTCGCAGATAAGAAGGACATTTGAGTAGTCTATGTGAAAAAATCAGGATGTAGGAGAGTGACATGCACAACTTGTAGGTATTCTCTTGTAGAGATGTCCACACCCTCTCTGCCCTTCTCTTTTTCTTTGCTTGCTGAACTATATAGCCTGTGCTGAAAAACACCTCAGGGCACACATCAGAGAGAATGTGCTTATAATGTCTGAACAATTAATGAAAAGGGAATAGTTACAAAGCAGGATCATAAGTCCCCCAAATTAGGTGACTGTAGTCAGCCTGTCACTCGCTAAGTGAGAAAATTCATTATTAAAGCCTGCAGTACTTATGATATATTATTAGTTGATCACATTCTAAGTGAAAACAAAAGCTAAGATGCCTAGCATTATGCCAACCTAGTTTTCATTGTTGAGAATGCAATTATGATTTTATTCACTGAATCCATTCGTAGGAAAAAATCATACTAACAAAACAGTCCTAATTAGTAGTATAAATAATGTTCACATATATTAAAAGTTTATGTGACAAATATATTTCTAAGCAAAAAACTGGTTTTTCTGAGTAAGCATTTTTTTTAACTGAAAGGAGAAGTCAATGCAAGAGATGGTATTGGGGGAATAAAGAAATAATATGTTTTCACTTGTTTGGGTAGAGTTATCCCAAGATACATTTTATGCGGTTGCTGTTAAGTTAATGGTACTGTCTTATTTTACTATTGCTGTGATAAAACACAGCAATAAAAGAAAGTATTCAATTTAGGACTCAGTTCCAGAGGGATAAATCCAGTACTATAATGGCATCAGGAAGGCTAGCATGGTGCTGGAGCACTAGTGAGATCTTACATCTTGATTCACAAGTACCAATTGGGGTCCAAGCATTAAAACATAGAAGCTTATGTGGGCAATTCTCATTCAAACTACCACATTCCACTACCTGGTTCTCCAAAGGCTCATGGTCATATTATAATGCAAAATGATTTAGTACAACTTTACTACAGTCCAGCTTTTCACAGTCTCAACCCAGTTCAAAAGTCCAAAGTCTTCTGAGACTCAAGGTAAAAATCTCTTATTTATAACCCCTTGTAATCTCAAAAAGCAAATTACATACTTCTAACATACAATGTTACAGAATATGTATCAGCATTTCAAAACAGAGGAATATGTTCATCCTGAGGAAACACCAAGCCAAAGTGGGACTGGGGTTTTGGGGGTAGGACCAGAAGTGCAAACTCCAAATACTATGTCTGTTGTTAAAGGGCTTAAATGGTCCTTTCCTGGAAGTTTGGCTGACTGCAAAACAATTCTCTCTCTGGGGTAGGTTCCATTCTCACTGTCAGACATGCCGTGGCTCTGGCACCTCCAGCATCTTGAGGGCAAGGCTTCCATGGAACCTAGGCTTCACCTTCACAGCTGCACACAATGGCATCCTAGAGTTTCTATGCCATAGTCCTAGCCTCAGTGGTTCCCCTTAGCCACAGAGGAAGATTCTACAACCCTTTGTTCTTGTATTCTTTATGACCCCAAAGCCAGAACCAGGCAGTTGTAGCTGCCAAGTTCAGTTCTGCTGTTCTTGAGATGGAGCCTGGATCCTTTCATAAATTACAGTTTCTAAGCTTTCCTTTATTTTAGAAGAAAAATTCTTTAGGCCATTTCCTTTCGCAGGTTGCAGGAATATGCTCCACGTTGGGCACCATTTGTAACATGAAGGTCCTGCTTGTTGGGGTTTCTGTCCCACCCGGTACCCCACAGCCAGCAAGCCCCAAAGAAAATCACACAGAGATCTCTAAATGTTATAAAGCTGATTGGCCCATTAGGTCAGGCTACTTATTAGCTCTTGTAGCTTTTATTAACCCATTATTCTGATCT
>LOEQ01006754.1:22149-49776 GCA_001685075.1 Bramus lutescens | reverse complement strand
TGGGCCAGGCAGTGCTTAAATGAATACAATTTGTGTGTTGTTATTTCGGGGTAGGAGCTAGCCGTGCTAGTCTCTTCTTAGCTAATTGACAAAAATAGGAACATATTCAATATAATTTAGTTTGTATCTATATACAAGAATCTATACAAATGTAAAATGCCTATAAATAATAGCTCACAAATATTCACTCTATTACTCTCTAATATTATTAGTGTGAGTAAGCTCACACTAATCTATTATCCCATCCAATTTCCCTTTTTTTCCAAAGAGATCCCTGAACCTACATAATTTTCTCCAATATACAACTCTATACCTGTTTAATCAACCCCTAAATGATGTCCCTAACCCTAAAGACAAACTTTATTGGAAGAGGGGATATCATCTTCTAGAATTACTTCCAGTTGCCATAGTGGCGATATTATTTCTATGGGATCCTATGAAAGTAAAATGATGATTGTTTCTAGATTACTGCCCAGTATGGTAATGAATAAGTAGCCAAGCAGCCTTCTTACAAAAAATGGCATGCCAATGTGGTCTACTATATCCACATAAAAACCCGAGAAAGCTTAAAAAGAAATTCTAGACACAAAAGAACAGAGTTAAGCATGGCTTTTAGTAGCCACGGCTTTTTTTCTAGATGAGCTCACAATGAGCAAGGGCAGGCTGCTTTAAAAGAAGTATACTAAAAAGTGCATGGCTTCTTTATAAATGGTGGCTTCCTAGTTCACCAGCACAAGTGGCTCTGATTCTTTTGAAAGGTCTGGCTACAGGGCATTTAAATGAGGTTTTTGAGAAGAGTACTACAACTTGGGTAATGTCAACATAGACCTGCTGTGTGCCTGAAAATGGGACTGTGAGCATGGCTTGCACTAAAAAGACCTCTACCCCACCATGTTGGACTGGGAAAAGCCAAAAGGCAAAGCAGCCCTACTACTAGTCAGGCCACAGCTTAGCATTTGAAGAAGTGCTTATGATCAGAAAATAGTTACAGATACACAATAAAGACAGATTCAGATAAAAAAAAAAGATCTCTAAATGGGCCACAGTGTTGGATAAATGTACATAGGCTTGAGAGAGAAAAGAAAAAGAATATAGACAGTTACAAAAAGAAGTAAATGGTGTTTTAAAAAGGTAAAGTCTTTAAAGAGTCTTAGTACAGACAGTCATAGATTAAAGGAGTAAAGATAATAATAAATTTTAAAAAATTAATAGAATAAAAGCAAATAAATCATGTAAAGATGGAATATACACAGAGAATCTGGATTATGTATATTGTTGTGTTTTCTTTAAATTTTTGAAGGTGAAGGAGCTAAGTTCAGTGAGACATTTTATTGTATAGACTGCTAAGTTAAACCAATATAAAGGTAGCTTGTCTTCAAAATTTGGGTCTAAGAATATGTTGTTTTAGGAAAAGAGGTTCTTCTTGTGGTTCTACAGAGGATGAGAACCTGTGGAATCCTTCCAGACTAATGTGGTTTGATGGACCAAGACCTCCAGAAAGGTCACTGTGAACACCCCCAAAAATTACTTCTCCCAACAAAAAATGGGAAGCAGTTTGAGAGAACTATGCCCATATTTCCAAATATTCTTTATAAATGTTTGTTTACATTTAAAGGGGGATATGCTATAGAGATTTGCATTGATATAAATCTTGGTCTATTGATACAAATTTAAAGTCAATTTTGTTATATGTATATTTCTGNTATAAATGTTTGTTTACATTTAAAGGGGGATATGCTATAGAGATTTGCATTGATATAAATCTTGGTCTATTGATACAAATTTAAAGTCAATTTTGTTATATGTATATTTCTGTTCTTGATTAAGGTATTGTGTTTGTGCAACTCATTTAAAACATAATGTATAATTAAGAAATACAGGTTAATAGATAATCATATATAATAGTTAAGTTTATAGTCATGTTAATTAGGATATATATATATATTTCAGATAGGTATTCTTCAAATCTTTCAGAGACCTTCAGAATATGGCAATTAAAATGTTTTAATAACTTAGGACTTTTCATGACAGTGAGACACATGTGCACCAATAACATCAAAAGATGAGCAATGAAGGAGCTCCTCATGAAGTTTGTTAGCCATTTGGGCAAGAAACTTCTCTTGCCTGGTCTACTTGATGGTGTGCTGTGTGAACTAGACATGCAGGACACACAGATAAATGACTGATGAACTTGCCTAAAATTGAGACTATCCTTCAGGGCTCCTGCTTCATAAAATAGTCTGCAAGACATTCTTCAGGACACAGAAGAAAGTGACTGACAAACTGCCAATATAGGCAGAACTGTCTTTGATATTTCCTGCTTCATGGAAAAGTCTACCATATATTATGGACTGGTAGGCTGAAGATGGATACCCCAATTATACAGAAGAACTTTGGGTGACTGTCCAGGCAGTGAGATGTTTCTGTCAATTCTTGTTGACTTAGGTAATATTATATCCTTCTGGGGTCTTTTATGGGGTTGAAAAATATACAGTTATGGTGTTCCTTAGTTATAATAAGATATAAACTAGATATACATAGCAACTGTAATTTTTACTTGATACCTGTTTGGGTATATGTAATTTTACTATGTTAAAGTTAAAACCTTCCTTTCTATTTAGACAGAAAAGGGGATGTGATGTGGGATTCCGAAACTTCTGTATATGTGTTGCTTTTGTTGGTTAATGAATAAAGAATCTGCATTGGCTTGCGAAAGGGTAGAGTAGAGCTAGGTGGGGAATACTAAACTGAATGCTGGAAAAAAGAAGGTGAAGTCAGGGAGAAACCATGTAGCCCCACTGGAGACAGACACTGGAACTTTACCCAGTAAGCCTTGTAACTATACACAGATTAATAGAAATGGGTTAAATTAAGATGCAAGAGTTAGCCAATAAGAAGCTAGAGGTTAGGTTAATTAGTTTCTGTGGGGTTATTTTGGAAATCTGAGCAGCTGGGACTACACAAGCAGACTCCTACTACACCACCCCAAACAATGCCACACTTAATTCTTCCCAAACAATTCCACCAATTGGAGACTGAGCACTCAACAGATGGGTCTATAGGCCATTCTCATTCAAACCACCACAGACACTGCTTCCTTGAATGCTTTCTCAGTTATTTCTACATGTAGAAGAAAATACTGCTGTGAGATAATGCTCTTGTACCCTATAATGATTTTTCACCTGTATTGGTTCAATAAAATGCTGATTGGCCAGTAGTGAGTCAGGAAGTATAGGTAGGGTGACCAGACTAGGAGAATTCTCAGAATAGGAAATGGTCTGTCTGCAGTCACAAGTCAGCCAGAAAAGAGACAAGATGAAAATGCCCTACTGAGTAAGGTACCAGTCCATGTAGCTAAACATAGATAAGAATAATAGGTTAACTTAAGTTGTAAGAGCTAGTTACTAATAAGTCTGAGCTAATAGGCCAACCTGTTTATAATTATTGCAAGCCTCTGTGTGCTTTGGTAGGGTTGAACAGCTGTGTTACTGGGCAGGACAGAAATTCCATCTACAAAATGCAGTCATGACCTGGCAGCCTGCCTACCTGGCAAACTGTGGTTCTAAATAAGAAGCATGACACACCATGCTCCTGAATCTTCCCTGAAGTCAGAACATTAAATTATGCAGTATCTCGAGAAGCCAGTAGCTGACCTGCTGAGGAGTCTGCACTCTCCACCTCTCCCTTTATGTGGATCTTCTACATAGACACCATGGTGGTATGAGTGCTCACTGTCCAATCCAAGGTAGTGGGCTAACTAATCACAGTTGATAGGCTTCCACTATAAAGGTGATGCTGTTCCCTGAAACCATCTTTCCAGAATGATTCATCTCTATGCCCTTGACTTACCCACAGGCACTCTGGTCTTGTTGGGGAACACCCTTCTAACAACTGCAATGGCAGTTTTATTTGTTCTTAAAAATACAAGGAGGAGGTACAAGCTATATAATGACAGGAAGTTTAGCAAAATAGTCTACTGCAGTCATATGAAAGCAGAACTTCTAATTGATAAACTTTGGTGGAAATCTTCAGTTAAGATTTCCTTTCTGAGTAGAAATGCCAGGGCGTGCTGGCTGGGTTGCTTGTCTATTTCCTGCTTACAAGGAGGAGACAGAACACTTCACCACATGAAGGCAGTTTAAAAAGAACAAGAACTATACAATCATTTCAACCCAGTTGGTCTCCAGGAAGAGGACCCCAAAACATAGGAGTTAGGTTGAAACGACTTCTAGATGTGACATTTGCCGGATGGAGCTGCTGTGAATACCCACAGAAGGTCCATGAAGTACCTGAGTAGACCACATCAACAGAGAAACAGGAAGACTACAAACTAGACTTGACAGGCACAAATGAAAGGACCCCCACTGTCAGAAAGCCTCCACTCCACTCCAATTTTATTGGTGTTGTCAGTGTGTTTTCTGTCATTTCAACACATTCTTGAGGAGATCAACCTACAAAGAAGAAGGTTTATTTCGGCTCGCAGTGTCAGAGATTCCAGACCGCATTCAGTTAGCTTGCTTTCTTTGAAGACTGTATGCAAAATTGTTTACTCCATGTCTGGTATATATGAGAAAGTAAAAAGACCACATCACCCAAACTCTTCAAGGGCACATCACCAATGATCTAGAAGATCTCACACCAGTCACCATCTATTAAAAGCTTTACCAACACGTAGTTACACCATTCTGGGGAACAATCCTTTTGCTACATGAGTATTGGGAGACACTCATGATCAAGTTAAAGTACGGTGAAATGGTTTAGTTGGTAGAGCACTCGCCTAGCATGTGCAAGGTGCTCAGAGACATTTAAGATAAAACAAACAAACAAAACCAACAAACTACTGTGGGCAAGAAACAGATTAATAAACTATCCAATGCAAAGGTTGTGCTACATTTCAATAAAGCAGGGATGACTTGGAGAGACATCTCACAACACTAAGAGCCTAAGAGATTTAATCCTAGCCCTTAGAAACAAATCAAGAAGCTCCCGTTAGCCTAGATGTAATACAGACATGCTTTAAATTAAAGACTCCTTTCATCTTCTAGTCCCATCTTGAGAACACAGAGTGATCTAGTATAGTATTATGGCTGCGTAAATATTTTACGTTGGGAATATTATGGTGCAGGAATTTTTTCTCCAGTGTTTTTTATGCATCCACAGAGTACTGAGCCTTAGGAATTATGTGAATAAATTAAAGGATGTATATCTGTACTTGATTTAGATGACAAGGTTCTGAGCTACAGTTGAGGCTGGAATGGGACAAGACCTCTGTGGACCTTGAGATGAGGAGGAGTCTATTTTAACAATAGAAAGGGAAAACTACAATAAAAAAAAAGGATTTCAATATTTCTGTCTTCTGGAATACATGTCTAATTCAATCTCCTACTCACTATGTATAGACCATGATGAGGCTAAGAATCATGAAATATGGTCACTCTTTGATTATATAATTTTGTATTGTATCTTATCAGTCAGCAGAAAAATCCAGAAGATAGGAGATCCGTTTTTTCTAGTCCGAAAGAAAGAGAAGTGTTATGTGATGAATTGTATATGGGGATCAGTCAACAACCAAATGTGGGTGGCCCCTAGTTGCTAACAGTCATCCTTAGTGGACAATTTTAAAAAACACGGGGAATTTAGAGCTAAAAGAAGATTTAGTCTGAATTAGATAAAATATTCATAAACCTGGAAGGTCTCAAGGCCTGGATTGGTCCCTTACTTTCTGCTTGGAGAGACCCTGGGTCGTGACTGACCTCCTTCACATCTGGGCTTCTAAGCCATGGAATTGTGAGATAAATAAGTAGGAATCATTCTAAAATGGTCTGTGTGGTAATGTGTTATTCACCAATACAATCAAACGCAGTCTCTGATGGAACCTACCACCTTTAGTAATAGTTAGCAAACAGACTTTCTAAATCTCACTTTCTCTATCAGCAAACAAACCCAGATAATAATAATGCCATAACATATAAATTAAATAATTCTTATGAAGTTTGAAGTAGTAAGCATTTAATAAAATGTATATATCATTCTTTTCTTTATTTTCTTCTTTCAGGGATGCGGGAGAAAGAAGTTTATTTTGGGTTCATTGTCCTGTTATGGTAGGAATGACATTGCATGGTAGCAGGACCAGGAACCTGGCATGCAACTTTTTTTCCAGTTAAAAATTTTTGCTCTTTTAAGAACTCTATAGATGAGTGCTATATCTACATAATTTCTATCCTCTCCCTTCCATCTACCTCAAGCTGTGTTTTCTCCACTCCTTCTCAAAGTCATGGCCTCTTCATTATGACTGTATAACGTTGTTTTCAAGAAAAGTAGATAAATCTAAATTTTCCTTTGAACTGACTATAATGGAATCTCATAGTTTTAACTTCAAGAGAATCTGTTCTGCCCTGCTGAACTTTGGACAGCATTACTGCACCTGACATGTCAAATTCAAATGCCTCTTTCCCAAAAAAGCTCTGCTCCCATTATGGTTAGCGGCACTATGGTTCTCCCAACAGACCAATCATCAGTGGTCTGCCCTCTCGGTTACAGCAGCAGAAGCTGTCCAGAGTTCTATTTAAGGCACACACACTAGACTGCACAGATTGACTGTATTACTGCTGTTGTATAAAACAGAACCCATTTCCATCAGTTTTATTTGCCCTTTTATTTAGGTCTGAAGATCTTTGATCTCATAATCTAACAAAGAATCTGCTGCAGAGTAGAATCAATACATGTATACTGAATATAGTTTCTCATAACTGAGTTATGAGAAAGAATTCCACCTAAGGTGTTAAGCTAATACAACAGTCTAAATGCTCTGTGTATTTTGTAATGGTTACTGTTAAACCTCCTTAGGCAAATCAATACAGATTGGGTGTGGTTAATAATAAATCTATTCCTGTGCTCTAAACATGATTTGTCTTTAAGACTACTATATTTTTATGTAATCTGGAGTAACACAAGTTTACAAAGTTCAGCCAAAATCAATGCTGTGTTATTTATAAATATAGCATCTTCCTGATGGATTTGACTATTCATATTTCTACTGATTCCCCCTTCCCTCTTGGTGTTGTTGAATATCTAACTCATCTTCAGAACAATCCATTTGTAATGAAGAGTAAACAGATGCAAGGAACATCTTGCAGATCAGTTAATAGCATCCTTCTGTTCAAATTCTTGGGAACATCTATGATGCCCTTTGTAGATTTAAAAAGTGGTGTTAGAACTTTAGTGTTATTAATGTTTGTTTACTGATGAGTCGTCTTTCCTTAAGGAAAGAAAGAAGGTGCCAATAGCACAGATATTCCTGTGGACCTTACTTGCTAAAATTCTCTTACTTGCAAATCTGAAGCACATATATCTTTTCATACTCAAGGCAAACAAATCATGTCCACCCAGAAAAAACTGTGACCTATGGGGAATTTATGCATTGATTTTTAAAATTTCAAGACTAATGCTAAAGTATCAGACAAAGTGATGTACATGGCAATTACTATTGAAACACAAACTATCTGTTTTGACAGAGAATAACTTATATGACATTATCTCAGGCTTGTAGGAAAGTAACACATTTCATATTGGGTACAAAATGGTTCTTCTACTGAAGATTCTTAAATAGGGGAGTTAAGTGAAACAAGGAAGCAAGATAGTTCAGAGGGTAAAAGTGCTTGTTTCACAAGTCTGACCATTTGAGTTGGCTCTCCAGAAGTCACTTACAAAAGCTGAATGCAGTGGTGTCATCTATAAACCTAGAACTCTTACATTAAAGTAGGAAGTGGAGACAGGAGAATCACTTTAAATCTCCTGGGCCAGCTAGCCTGGAGGATGCACTGTTGATCCATACAAGAGAAGCTCTATCACAAGGTAGGAGGACAGATCTGACTCCTAGACCTCTATATGTGCACCAGAATATGTAGATGAGCTTGAATGCACATATATTACACACACAATAAATTTCCAAAAAGAAAAAGACAATGTCTTCATGGCAATTTATAAAGAAATTTGAGTTACTTTATATCTATGATGTTAAAAATTTCATTTTACAGATTTAATTATTACAGATACAGTACAAAGCATTTCCTTCTCTCTGTGTGCATTTTGTCCTCACATGTTTTGATGGATAGCCATTTTAATGTTTCTAGCTTGGGCATTTGAATTTCAGGTGAAGCTTCCTCATTTTCACACAAATGTACCCACTTTTCAGGTTTGAGGGTGCAGTGTATCATTAGACCTAAGGTTTACACAAATGTATCAACTTTTCATGTTTGAGAGTGCAGTGTACCTTTAGACCCAGGGTTTACACAAATGTATCAACTTATCAGGAGGGTGCAATGAGCTAGGGATTTGCTCTGTTAATACTCACAGGAAGTACTGCACAATTGTGCTTTCTTTAAGAATTAAATTGAAAGCAAAATTCCATTGTGTCTTAGTTTACAGGAGAGTCGTCCTGTATTTTCCTTTGTATAAAAACAAATGCTGCAATGGTGACCACCCAGAAGGAAAAGTCATGTTA
Organism: Bramus lutescens; assembly: GCA_001685075.1. Lineage (NCBI taxonomy): Eukaryota > Metazoa > Chordata > Mammalia > Rodentia > Cricetidae > Bramus > Bramus lutescens. Next base: position 41,273 of record LOEQ01006754.1, on the reverse strand, counting down.
CTAAAGGGATATGGGAAGAGAAAAAACAGTTCGGTTAAACATATGTTCTTGTTTATATAATACTTTTAGACAATTTGAAATGGAAAATTTTAAATTAAGATGCAGTTTTTGCCAGACTTAATTAATTCCAAAACATCTGCTGTGAGACAAGAATACCTATGAAAACAGCTTTGAGATGAGAGGAAGTTCTACAAATGGCAACTTGCAAATGACTACACGGCTATCAAAATGAGTTTGGGACACGGGAGGATGCAGACCTGTGTGTTCATAACTTATTAAAGAACATGTTCATCAATGGATACTCATTTCTCGGGGGACTCAGGATTCCCTTTTCTGTTCCCAGTTCTTTCACATCATCCTGACCCTACTAAGTTCTGGACTTTTTATCCACAGCTTTACTTGCCAGATGTTTTTCCTTCCCACCGTCATTTTCAGCCACTTATCAGTTATCGGACCTCAGCCATTCTTTCTAATTTGCCTGTATTTTATTTAATACTTTTAGAAATTAAAATATTGTTTGTGTCTTGGTTCCTGGAACTGCTTGAACTCTGAGGCGATAGGACAGCCTTCTTTGACCTCAACACTGAGCAAGAAGCCTGGAAAGCAGTAAGAAGGTCTTCATGTGTAGAGTATGAGGTGAACACAGGGATAGTTTAAAAAACGGAAGTACAATAGTTATATACTCTATCGACTTGAAGCTGTGGTTCTCCCAGTTCTTCCAGGTACAAGTTAGAGAGAGAGACATTTGCTACAAGCGTGCAAACTAGAAAATAAGCAGCAGCCCCGATGATCATGGCTAGACGTGGTGGAAACAGAGGAGAGCCAGTGTGTGTCCTTCGTTGCCCCTTGTCTCCCTGGCTCTCTGTCCTCCTTTTGTTCCGGGCCTCTCACTCCCGAGCTTCTTCCACCGACAAAGGCCTTCTCTCTCATCAGAACAATGCTCAGAAGTCTCACAAAAACAAGCATTTCTGTACTTCTTTCTGCTCAAGCTCTGGACACATGGTTGTCAGAGTCGCTGCTCACAACTCATTACTTCCTATCATGTTTGCTAAAGAAACTAAACCGGTTACATTTCCAAGTCAAAGTCAGTCATTTCTTGAGGGGAAGAGCCCACCCCTAGGCAGAAAGACACTTGCAGTTGATACCTGGGGCCAGGGGAAAACAGTTCTCTCCATTGAGTGCCGCTAAGTCAGCCAAACTCCAGGGAAGGCCCTACTCCCAGGAAAAGCCGACAAGCACAAAAGGAACTCTGGTATTTTTCTGGCCCTTTTGATTCATTCTATATAATTTGGGGGGGAGGGGTCACATTTTTCAATTTATTGGTCTTGCAATGTTTGTTTTTATTTTTATTTTGTGTTTCTTGCTTTTGTTGTTGTTTGCCTTTTTTTTAAGTGAGAGAGATAGGAAAACAAGGTTGGATCTGGAGCAAGGCAGGGAGATCTGGAGGAATTGGAAGGAACTGGGAGAGCAGGACAATACCATCAAAAGAGATTGCATTTTTTTTTGTTTTTTTTTGGCCAGGAGTGGTGGCACATACCTTTAATCCTAGCACTCGGGAGGTAGAGGCAGGTGGATCTCTGTGAGTTCGAGGCCAGCTTGGTCTACAGAACGAGTTACAGGACAGGTTCCAAAGCTAAAGAGAAACCCTATCTCAAAAAAGAAAGAAATAAAGAAAGAAAAAAAGAAAGAAAGAAAATTCAATAAAAAATAAAACTTGAGAGTCTAAGGCTGATATTAAATAAATGAAGCTGTGAAAAACTTACTCTGTAATAAGTAGGTTACTAGAAGTCAAAGGAAATATCTTGTATAATTAGCTTTACTTTGCTTTTTGTTAGATCTCTGTAAAACCAACATTAAATAATTCCAAGTTCATCATTTAATGCTTGCTTTATCATCTAACAGGAACAACAACAATAACAAAATAACAGCAAGGAAATGAAATGTGGGTTAAACTAGTTAAAGCAATTCATTTGATTTTTCCATGTTAATTTTTAAAATTATTTCTTAAAATAATTTCTTCTAACTTGTCTTACATTTAATTATGTAGACACTACAAATAAATTGACAAGAACACTGAATTAGATTTGGTGAGTTATAATTAGAAAGAATAATTTTGATTTTAATGTGTGGTTTATTCAATAATATATTTTTTTAATTGTTCTTTAAATAAAGTGTTTAAATTCTAACTTATGGTATGTGCATGTGAGAGAGGCATCAGTATGAGCTAAACATAACTACAAATGTTAAATAAATGATTTCCACAAATATCTATTATATCTTAAGAAGTCACCATTTTAAGTTAAAAGTGGCAACATTCACTCTTTTGGGTCAATGCTCCCTGTCATAACATTTCCTTACGGAACTATTCCTCATCATGGTTTATCGATATACTATGATTTCATTTATGTAGATGGAGTCTCTCGAAGCCCAAGCGATTCTCAAACTTGATGTGTGAAGAGGCCAACTTTGGATCTTCCTGCATCCCCCTGCCTTACAGACATGCACCTTCAAACCCAGTTAAACTAGATACTTTTTCCTTACTTTAGAACAGTTCACGAGTGTGTGGTGTGGGTGCTGTCTCTGTGTGGGTGCACATGTGTGCGAACGTGTGTATGTTTGTTGTGGCTCAGAATCCTCAACCACTCTTCACTTTATATACCAAGGCCAGGTCTCTGACTGGAATGGGGGTCCTCAGGTTTCAGTCCCTTGAGCTAGACAGCTTTCCCTGGGGGTCCCCTTAGTCTCCGAGTCCCAGTTACTTGGATTATAAGCAACAATCACACCTGACTGGCTTTTCTGTGCGTTTTGAGGAATCTGAACTACAATCCTTGTACTGTCATAGAAAGTTCTTTATTGACTGAGCCATCTCCCATCCCTTAATCAAGATTGCGTATGTGTGTGTGTGTTCATTAAGTCAGGAACTTTATTCTGTAAATGAACAGATAGTAAGTGCTTTAGGCACTGCCAAGCATATAGGTCTGTGGCAACTTCTCAATGAAAACAATCCCTCAGGAACTCACAGCAGGTGTCAGCAGTGGAATTACAATCAAACTTTGTTTATATGCATTGAAATAGGAACATTAGGTACTTTTCGTGTGTCAGGAAATAAATATTATTATCTTTTATAATCATTAGAAAATGTAAAAACCATTCTCAGCTCAATGGCTAGGTTCAGCATAAAGGTAATAGTTTATTGAGTATAAGTTATTGAGGAGCCCCTCCACTTCTTTTGGTTGTAGGTTAACAATTCAGCTTTTGGTGGTGAGCAGTGATAAAGAACTAATGATCCTAAATGCAATTTCATGCTTACAGAAAAAAAAATATATTGTCAATATGTATATAGATAAACAAAGGTAGATACTGCAGAAAGTCAGTCAACCCAGGACATATTTCCTCTGGAGAAGAAATGGAGCAATTAAGAATGTAGAAAATGTAGATAAAAATAACATAAACACAGATAATCTCTCAGAATTATGTTTTGTAGAAAGCCGGTATAAATTAAAGGTAATCACAAGTTTCTTCTATATGAGAGGTATCTAAAATGCCAAGTAGAGGCATAAATGTCTTGAAATAAAATAAATGGATACAAAATGATGACATGATCCAACAAAGCACTGAACACACTTTCCCTTCAAGTCCACAAATCATTCTCTCTAGTGTAGAGAAGACAAAGTTGGCACATTCTAGCTCTTGGAAGTTTCTGATGGAAGGCTGTTGCACAACAGTAGTGTGGTCACACTAATAGGAACCCTTGGTACCAAAAGGACACATGAAAAAAAATGGTATCGTGTAAGCCAGAGTCATCTTATTTATTTATATAAAATATAAAAATACTTGCTAGCCAAATGAGTTTAGCACTTGTTCGTGTTGGATAAAGAATTCTAATAAAAATTATATTGTTCTTTGCACCACCATCACCCCAAATGCATAGCGAGGTAGCATTGCTTCCCAAGCAGTGACAAACTCAGTGCCTGCCATTGATTGGATTACAATGCCCTTCCACTCGCTATTCAACTTCAATTATTTCTTTCAGTTGCTACTTATCACATTGATGGCTAAGGAACACTTAGTAATTGAGTGCTGGAATCTTGGAAGCCTTTGATCTACATGAATTATGGCTCTCTAATTTTATTTTAAAACTATTTTTCCATAATTTACAATTGAGGAAATATTGAGGAACATTTCAAAATAAATCAAATGAAATGGGAAGAAGTAGTAAATTTTGATGTACTACAAAGAGCTTAACACTTTTCATTCATGATTTTGATTCTATTTTCTTTGTTTTCTTAGATGTGAGTCCAAAGAAGTCAACTTCACATCTGGCTGCATGTCTCTTGGTCTTAGTCATGTCTCCTAAACAACAGAATCAGTAATGTTATACTTTTTTTCCCACCCCTGGAATAAATTGAGCAAAATAACAGGAAAATAACACAACTGTTCGTTTATCTGTCTTTTCCTTCATTGTGCTATTATGGATTTGGTCTAATTTAATTATTATTGGCCTTGAACAACTTTAGACTGCGCTAAATCGCATCTCTTTAGTGTTCCAATGACAACTCCTTTCATCTTGGTGGATGGTGACTTGAAAATGACAATCTGTTGCCACAGAGGAAGTAGGAAGTTGTAACATTGTTCCCACTCTTCAAGGAACAATAATAGAAACAATCTAGAAAGACACAACGTTTCTGGGCTTCACTGAAGAACTGAACGCCCAAACTGATTGCCTAAGATGAACTTTAGAGGGAAACCAGCATTTACAAAGATAGACCCAAGCTAGCACATATTGACTTGGGGCAGGCACCTACCTATGAGCACAGGGCCGAAGTCAGCCCAGCATAAAGGGACCTCGAGAATACAGAACACTTGGAAACTGCATCACAAGGAACTCCATACTCAACAGTCCTCCAGGGCTGTCAAAAAAAGTCCAACTGGAGCTATAAGGAGTTCCTTATGAAGACCAGGCCTGCCCAAATTGAATGGTAACCACCATAGAAGAGATGGGAAGACCGGAGTGGATGTTTCGTCCCATCTTTTCCATTGGAAAAAAGCCATCAGTGTCAAGACTATTCTATGTCATTGTTTCTGATGTGGGATTCCCCTCTGTATGCTGTGAATATGTTTTATTACCATTGGTTAATAAAGAATCTGTTTTGGCCTATGACAGAGCAGAATATAGCTAGGCAGGAAAACTAAACTAAATGTAGGGAGAAAGAAAGTGAAGTCAGGCAGACACCATGTAGCTGCCCAAGAAGCAAGATGTGAGGTAACAAACCATGAGCCTCATGTTAAAATACAAAATAGTAGAAATGAATTAATTTAAGATGTAAGAGCTAGTAGGACTATGCCTGAGCTATTGGTCAAACAGTGTTGTAATTAATATAGTTGTTGTATGATTATTCAGGTCTGGGTGGGTGGGAAACAAAAAGTGCAGTCTCCTTTTTTACATGGTTCAGTAGAAATTAAGGCATATTTCAAAAGAAGAACTCTCTACAGCTGTTACAGCCATGACTTCCCAATTTCCTGTGCTAGGAAACAGCACCAAAGTCTTTCAGCATATATCCTGGGTGTTTCTTGTTTGTTTGCTTGTTTATTTGCTTGTTTGTTTTTCTCAACTTGATGCAAGTATCAATTGGGTGGAAGAACCTCAATCAAGAAAACGCCTCCCCCAGACTGCACATAGTCAAGTCTGCAGGGGTATTTTCTTGACTGATGATTGATGTGGGAGGGTGCAGGCTACTGTAGGTGGCACAATCCCTGGGCAGGTGACTTTAGGGTATAGAAGACAGCACTGAGCAAACAACCGAAGAGCAAGCCAGTTAATATGTGCCTTTCCACCACAGACCCTGCTCCAGTTCCCATCTCCAGGTTCCTTCCTGAGTTTTCAGCCTGGCTTCCCTCAGTGAAGAGTTTTGACCCTGACTCATAAGGCAAACAAACCCTCTCCTCCCCAATCTGCTCTTGTTTTATCCCAACAATAGAAACCTAACTAAGACAGCATGTGTGTGGGGAAATAGAGTTTCATTCATTGAATGGGATACTCCTTAGCAATAAGCACAGACAAGCATCTATTCACAAGAATGTTGTGGATAAAGCGGACATTGTATTCTGAGCAAAAGAAGCCAGACATGTGAGAACATGTATTGTACTGTTTCATGCATATAAAAAATAGACCCTTCTTTGTCTGACTACGAAGTGTCACAAAGACACTTTTGGGTGATATAAATAAGCTACATTTTGATTACCACGGATATACATTTTTAAATTTTTTCAAAAATTTTCCTAACATACCAAACTAGAAACCATAATGGGAATAATAGTAATATTATGATTACTCTTGTGCACAGTCATTGCGCTTACACTAGAGACCTCATGTCCATGTGGGGAAGAAGTCAGAGAACAATTGTAAATTGTGCTCTTTCCTGAGTTCATGTGGGTTCCAGGAATTGAATTCAGGTTGTCTAGCCTGTATGTAGTGCCTCTACCCAACGAGCCATTGCCCAGCCCCAAAGTAAAATGCACTTCTACACATTTGTGAGATGCAACTAAATGCATGCTTACTGAAAAATGTAGAGCTCAATACTCTGACATACATATATGTGGTCAGAAAAATATGAAATTCAATGGTATGTAGGCATTTAGACTAGAGGAATACATGAAAACAGAAATAAGTGACAGAAAGTATAATGAAGCAAATATAAAATTTAAAGTCAGTATAAAAATTGTAGAAACTAATCTGACTTTTTATAATAGTGGCATTCCTGTTTATACGGATCGTTGAAGAAAATTTTAAAATTACAGAGTGAAAGCATCACTAGAAATGGAATGGGAATGAGCTATGCAGACACCAGAAAACCCATAAAATTATATTACCAAGCAGTTTATGGCAATAAAAAGCGAAGTCTGTGAGATATAAAAATTCCAGAAAAAACACATTCTGCCCAGATTAACATAAGAAAATAATTTTCTTACTCTGTAAATAATTTTGTTTGAATACATAAATTACTTTTCTTTAATAAAATTCCAGCTCAGGTAGTTTCATTAATAGACACCATTAATCTCTTAAGGAAGAAATCATGCCAGTCATATAAAACATATCCAGAATATGCAAAAAGAGAAAATAAAGCAAAAATTGTTTTATAGGTCCATGATAACTTTTATGTCAATATATTAAAAAGAATATTACAGGAAGGGAAAATTACAAGGCTACCTCATTGAAGAACATAGCTGAAAATAACTATGTATAAATGCAGTAATATATAGTAGGGTAATGTGTTATTAGCTAGGTCTCTTTACTGTTAAAAATCAATTGATGTTATTTTACACAATAACAGAATAGACAGCAAATGAAACGATCATGTCAAACAACATCCAGAAGAAAGCATCATAAAACATGTCTTCTGGAGACTCCCAACAGAATTAGAATTATAAGGAAATATTCCTAATCTAACAAATGGCATCAACAAAATAATCTGAGCAAATTTCATCATTAATAGTGGTGTGTCATAGTCTTCCATTCAGCTGTAAGGAAGAATAGATCAATGTCCAATCTTAGCACTTCTATTGAAAGGCTTTATCAGGAAGGCAGAAGAGGCAGGCAGCGGGGAGGAACTGGGGGAGGAAGGGAGGGAGAAAAACGAAAGAATGGAAGACAGGTAGGAAGGGAAGGAAGGAGGAAGAAAAAACAAAAACAAGGGAAGGAAGGGGCAGGAGAGGTAGACTATAAACTAAGGGAAGAAGACATGATAATTTATTTGTATGTCACATAATGTATACATACAAAACACAAAATGACTTTTATATATTAAACAAGAGTTAATTTGGTATCTTATAGGATCTATAGGAAGTCAACACTTTTAAAACCATTCATCTTTATATTTTCCAGGCTATGTAGAATTAAGAAAATTACAATTTCCTGTTAGCATTCATAATAGCAATAACATGTCATGTTTAGAAGTAAATCAGATAAAAACTTTCCAGTACTATTTTAAAGATTACAATCCTAAATACATGGAAGGAAATGGCACTTTTATGAATCGAAAAATTATTTCTACAGGTACGAGTTCTCTGCAAATATATTTGAAGAATTAATTATAACTAAAATAAAATCCCGCTTGCTTTTCTTGTGAAAACCAGTAACATGAATTTAAAACAGCTATAGGTACATGTAGCTCGATTGATAGCCTTAAAGAATAAGATAGGAGCTGGCTGAACATTTAGACAACACATGTGAAGTTAATTCAGATGTGTTTGTTTGCACAAAGTCATTTGGAACAATAGGACAGAGGACAGTAACAAGGTGACAAAATTTCTCAGTTATAACTAAGGCCCCACTGAAATTCAGAGGGTAAAGGTAAACAGCTGTTGCTTTAATAAAAGGTCCTGATCAGAAGGACATCCTTACAGAGGACGCCACTAAGACCAGTAACCCTACTTCATGTCATATGAATACATAGATTCTAGGTAACTGATAGACATAAATTTGAAAGGTAAAATATAAAAAGGAGTGATAGATATCTTCCTGAAGTTACAACAAAGAAACATTTTATACACATGACAAGAAAGAGACAAAAACTGGACTGCAATCATACTGGGAGCTGCTATGCATTAAATCATCAAGAAAAGAAGTGAAATATAGCAAATCAGTGCGTATATTTACAATATAAAAACTACTTTATAAATAGATTTTTATCAACAAGGTGAAATTTTAAAAAATCACAAACATGTTCACTTATAGTTTTAGGTTCCAGAGGTATGAAATTAGCACCATTGGGACAAAATCAAAATGTCAACAGGCCTTAGGCAGAACTTTGCCTCTTCTCACTTCTGGTAACTGCAATGACTCAGGCTCTAATTCTCTCTCACCTTATCTCTTGTACACATGCCAACCTTTTCTCTGATTCTTTCTTCAAATGATACATCCAGATGCATTAAAAACCCACCTAGATAACCCAGGATAATCTCTTTATCTTGCCATCTTTATTCATACAAGCAAATCTTTATCATATAAAGTAGTATTTATAGATCCCAGGATTCGGACCTGATCAAGTTGTGGGTGGGAGTGCTGCCTGATATATTTAGGGAGTCACTATTCTCATTCTGTTCAGTGTAATTGGCAAGCAGATCAAATACAAACTATGTAATGTATTCTTCCAAGGCGTTAAGATAAAGGTAATCCGACACCATCTAGATGATGACTTAATCATAACTTCCAAAAGAAGGGTATCCAAATGCTCCATAAGCATATTAAAATATGACTTTCCCAGAAGATATGAGAGAAGTATAAAGTAATACCATAGTTAGTCGCACAAAATTAGGTACCTCTGCCAACTTGCTAGCACAGTTAAAAACTAGGCTGAGAGCAACCTTCAGTTCTGATAAGCATCTGTGAGTCTCATGTAGTCGCGCTGACAACTGTTTAAAGTACTACCATGAACTGTTAACACTTTGCATTGAATGGGAAATGAACAATGTACGGTTAACTAATCCTATTTCCTATTTCAATATATGCAAAAATGTCAAAATGTTTTCAGCAGTATTATTCATCATAACCTAAAGCTAGAAATGATCCCAAATGTCTCTCAACATTGAAACGAATAAATAAGCGATGATAGATGTTATTTGTAGCAGATTTTCTGTTGTTCTGTCCATGTCCCTGGAGCGTTCCCTGCCATCTTCATCAGTCCGCGTTCCGTTTCGACTGTCAGCATCTCCATCTCCACCAGAAACTGTTCTGAGACTTGGGGAGCGTAACTTTCTCTCCAAGAGGCGTAGCCCTTAACCAAAGAACGGTAGGAGCCAAACCAAATGTGCTAGCTTCTCTACCCCGATCTGGGTGCCCATGAAGGTCAAGTTTCACCCTCGCCAGTGCTCCCTTGTAAGCTGGGGATGTTTGCCTCCTGGGAACCTTTGATTATCTTCTGACATTTCTGATTCCAGGCCAGTCCTCACATCCCCCACCCACTGAGATTTGTTAGAAAGGATCAAATTATTTTAACCATAATACCTGTTTGAGGGAAGGGATCAGATCAGACACAGGACTTGGGCTGCTCTCCTCATTGGTCACAGAAGCTTCTGCTTTGCGGAAGTCAGTGAGCAGTGAGTACCTGGTTAAAGTGCTGAGGAACAGGGACTACATGCTCCACTCTGTACGGAGCATCTTCTGTCCCACAACCTTCCCACCAGTGCTTGGGGATTAGCATAGAAAAGGAGGGAGGAGGCATGAGAGCCAGGTGATGAGTAGGAAAGCTGGGACACGCACACTTACGAACTTGACATGACTCTGAGACTCATGGAGTCACAGCAGCTGGGTGTATCTGAACAGGACCAGGCAATCAGCCAAATTTTCAGCACAGGTGAGGAAGATAGACGCTCTCCAGCACTTGTGTCTTACTGAGGAGCCATTGGCTGTTGATTTCTTCATTCTTCAATTTTTTAAAATGTGTGGTTAGTGATAAATTTCCCACACTCATATACACATAAACACATAAGGGCAGCACTAATTGAACTTAACAGGTTATCAGAAAATAAAAAGAGAACCTAAGGCTGGGGGGCATGTTAGGGGGGATTTGGAGTTGGAGAGGAAAAACTAGAGTGGATAGGATGAGGTTTCAAAGAATACATAGATAAAATTCTCAAGAATAAAGCAAAATTATTATTTAAAAGTGATTATCTTAAGTTTTTCTTTTTGGTAGATACAATATGAGCCACATTCATATAAATCTAAGCNTCAAGAATAAAGCAAAATTATTATTTAAAAGTGATTATCTTAAGTTTTTCTTTTTGGTAGATACAATATGAGCCACATTCATATAAATCTAAGCCACCTATTCCTAGATATCATAACATGAATTAATCCCACAATAATTTTGAGCAAAGTAAATCAGATGCATAAAAATAGATACTCTTTTGATTATTTATATGTTTGATGGCAGCAAGATGTTTAATCCACGCAGCAAGAAGTCAGGATATTAGAAGCCAAGGAAGAGAATGATGTATGAAACCACGGCTTAAAATAGATGCTTCTGGGTCAACAGGAAGCTTCATTGACACCCTAGTTGTACCTATGTGAACATATCCTCCGCATTCTGAGCTATACACCTTGATTCGTACAAGCCTCTTTCTTAATTTAATAGACTATTAGATAAACCCTGAAAATATGATTAGGAATTTGTTTAACTGCTGTCAAAGTTATATACTCAAAACCAGTCACGGGACACACGTTTCTAATCTGTATTATGACAGAAAAGAGACACACAAACTCCATAAAAAGGACAAATTTTTGAAAGTGTCATGGTTTAGACGTACCTTCTTGGGATATCCTTTAGTCTACTATTGACATTATTGTCACTCATGGACATGCAATCTTGCTGATGTATCGATTAATCATTACTGAGATGACAATGTAATAGGATCAAGAATTCCATAGATGAGCACTGTATTTACAGCATCCCCACCCTTCCTTCTCCTTCCTCCAACTCATGCTGTGGTCTGCCAACTTCCCTTTAAGATTAGGATCCTTACTACCTTACTCATATAATTGTCATTATTACACACACATACACACAGACAAATATGTCATCCTTCACTGTGAACCTAATGAATATAAAATTATCAGTGAAAATTCCTACATTTAGTAGGAAAATCATTTAACTGCACAGGAAATAAAGAGAATAACTGATAGCAAGCTGAAGTTTTCAATTAATGGGTTGTTTAAGTTCCGAACATCAAAAAGACAATTGTTTATTTGAAATAAACCCTAGAAAACCTCACACTCCCTTCTTTCCGTCTTCATTTCTCAAGTTTCTGTTGCAGTTGACAAATAATAGGTGCACTTACATCCAAAACTCCAAACATGGTTTTAAGTCGAAACATGCTTCTAACTTTGTGTTTCTGAAAGGATAGTTAAGTGGAGCTTCAGATAATCTAAAGCACATTTTGCTTCAGATGTCTTCACTCCGTGATCAGACTGTGATACTGGCAAAGCAACTACCACATGGGGTGCAGCTTTCAATGTGACTTAAATCAAAGAACAAGAAAAACAACAACAAACCTGCCCTGTAAAATCACTATTGATTCCAAGAGTTTGACACAATAAAAAAAAAGGAATGTAATTTATGGTCAAAAGGGCTCCTTATCTGCTAGAGAGTTGAATTTTCATTGCTGCTGAAAAATCATGGTTAGAGTTCAAGACCATAAAGCCACAGGTGGATTCCTACGATACAAGATTTATGGTTCTCATTGACGGCACTCATTGTCACCATTCATGTAATGAACTCGATAATGGCACGATCCCAGAAGCAAAGTAGTAACTGTAATAAACCTTGCCAGAATGTTATGGAGGCTAGCAATGACACAAACATTAGTGGGAGAATCCTTTTGCCATTTAAGCATTGCAAACGCCAATAAATGATCTAGATATATCAACTATGCTATCATTTTTAAATGCTATGCTTCAATTATTTTATTTCCAAAGATAACCATGTGAGTGGTAGATTTTTCATTATAAAACACCTCTTTATACAACTGGAATATCTGTCTTGTATTTGTATAATATATCAAATATTTATGTATGCATTAGAAAAATTGACATAACAAATATTAGAATGTAATGTAAAGTATAAACTAGAATTTCAAATAAAGGGTTTATCTTTCTAAGTTTTGCTTTAGTAGTTATTGAAATTTAGTTATTGATTACCAAACATCACCTACTGTGATAAATATCCTCTCTTTTAATACTTACAACAACCATGAATGATTAAATGCTTTTTATCGATGAAATGCACAAGGAAACCCAGACAAGAAAAGGTCTTATAGATTGAAAAGCACTATATGGAAAAAATAAGAATTCTAATCCAGGCTGTTGATCCCAAAGTTTTATACATAATATTCAATAGTGCTACTATGTAAAAAAAATTTAAAATAAGCAGATGAATGTCTTTTTCTAAAACAGAATATAAATCTCTTTCTAAAACAAAGTATCTCACATATGTTTATGCATGGCTATATATGTGTATGTCATATATATTATTTATAAAATATAATATCTAAGTAAATGCTATCTAAAAAACAATGCTGATAAAAGGATTAGAGAAAAAAATCACATGTTTTACAGATAAAGAAGATGCTTAGATCATAGATAGGGAAATCTATGGTATTTATACTTTTTAATATATTGACAGATCCTATCATTTACTATTTGATTGCAAATATTTCAAAAAGAAACAAATAACCCTGGCCAAAAGGTGCCTGATCGTTCAGTGAAGTAAAAACTACATATGCTTAACAAATGGGTCAATTATTCAAAGATACACTGCCTAGTATGTCACAAAGCCAGTCTCATGCTTATGTCCTGAGAGTGGCAGGATGTCTGGACAGAAAATTGACAAAAAGAGAGATCCATAGGGACTGAACGACTGAAAACTGAACTTAAATGAATTTGACTCAATTCTAAAACCACGTTGGAAATAATCACCTTTCAAATGACAGTCACCTGCAAGTGCAGAAGAAGGGACTGAGCACAGTTTGTTCCCATGGAGTTCATAATCAAGAAGGAAGCCCTAGAAGACGGAACTCTGGAAGGATCAAGTCATGTGCGATGTGTTAAGCCTCTAACAGACCACAGATTTTACAGCCTTGAAGGCACTGAAAGTCACCGAATACATCATTGGCCTAGATTTTGCTTGGGAGATTAGCTTTGACAAATCTTAGTAGCCAATTAAATGCTAGCAATTTCATTCAATGTGACAAATCATTATTAGCTAACCAATGCAATAGATATGTCCTACTTCTGGCTAGGGAAAGGTGGCTCCATTTAAGCACTGGTGACCTAAAGGGGCCCAGTAGATGCTAATGGCTGAGAAGAAAAGTATTTATTCCACAGTATGTTCAACAGCAGCGAGCTCAGCAGCTTCTCTCTTCTTAATCCATGCCGGCTCCTTGCTAAAGCAATTTGGGGAGTTTAAAAATCATACTCTATTTAGCAAGCTTTATTGTAGAAAAGTAGCTGGGGGCCTGGGATATATTTTCCACGTGCATGCTCCAATGCCATGCATCTGGTTCAAACCAAGATTGACAAATCAGTAGGAGTCATCCCTCATTAAGATGGATATGTTCAACAAAAGGTTATGATTTATTTTCTACCTTGATTAATTTCATTGAGACTTTCTAATTACATATGCTTCACTCTTTTTAATAAAAACACAATATGGATTCTCCTCTTATACATTTATTTATTCTGTCCACTTGCATTTCCACACTGATTAAACGTGTTTAGGGATATCATTCACATTGAGGGCTTTAAATGTAACAGATTTAAAGGTGACAAACAGGACACTGAATGAGGCTGTATAACTGTAATTACACAATGCTTAGGTAGATTCAGCTTTAGTACCAAGGTGAGATATCCCAGATTGGGAAGAGCACAACCTTTAAAGAAGGCATAGGTAGTACGGCACTTTACAGTTCCCTAAGCATGTTTATTTGGAGCTGAAATTAGATTCAATTAGTTTGAAAAATAATTTGACTTGTAGAGAAAGCAAAGCCAGATCATAAACAATACATGTGGCAATGGTTTGTACAAAACAAACTTAATTGTAACCAACAAACCCAGCTAGAATCCAGGATTCTAGTAAAACAAATCCCCCCTTTTCTCTTGGTTTTGAGCTTTTAGTTTGCACTCATTCATATTCTTAGTGTAGCATACTGTACAGTTTGTCCTGGAATCATATAACATGCTATCAGAATGTACAAAACGGTTCATTTCTAGTAATATTTGCACTTCCGTGCATCATACTTTCTTTGTCATTTCTGATTTCTGTCTTAGTTACTATTATGTTGTGGTGAAGAGAGACGGAGGAAGGGAGGGAGGAAGAGAGAAAAATAGAGAGACTGGGTCTGACAAGGGATTTTGAAACTTCAAAGACCACTCCCAGCGACATAACTCTTGCAACAAGGCCACACTATTTTTTCCTAAATAGTTCATCAACTGGGGCTAAGCAAATATATAAGCCTATGAAGGACATTTTCATTGAAACCACCACAGTTTCTCCCTATTTTATTTATATGATCCTTCCCGTTACAGAATAGCAATCCCAATTTTTACCATTGAGTTCATCATGTCCTTAGGTGCTAGCATTAGTATTATTGTTTTGTATTCTTATTTAACAAAAATAAATTCACTTTTTTTTTGAAATGCTACTTCAATCCATTGAAAACCTGAAGTCACAGAGGAAGTTTGTAAAATCCCTAGATATACATTGTGGTCATTAAACTTGAAAGTTTTCCTAATCTCTAGGGTTTCCTGAGTTTCCTTAGAAATGCTTAGGGGGCATTTAGCCACAACTTCCATGCATAAACAATTTCAATATACTTTTAGGGAAATGCATTTTTATTCTTATTTGATATACCCAGTTATTTCTTATCTGTCCATCTAAAATACTACTGTCATTAGAATTTGCATTATCTTTGTTTAACAAAACAGGCCCTCCTTATATCTTGGTACATATAATGAATATAAGGAAGAAATGTTGAGTAAATCAAAACATGCAAATTCCTTTTTAGAGATTACTACAATTCTGCTATATTATGTCAGGAACATGGGGTAAGTTACGAGATAAATACAAGCAACCCATGTCCAGCTGTCCTAGGAGGAAGTCAGATCTCCCTACACCACCGCTAAAGGTCCACATGCAATGTTTTCCATGGCCCATCTAAGGCATGCCAGTGGCAGCCTTGCTTTTCTCTGCTATCATTCTTTGCTTTTCCATCTCAGAAAACTTAAAAGCATCATCCACCTGCTTCAGATAAACTCAAGATTGTCTCACAAACAGATATTTCTTCCAAAACCAAATTAAATAGAAAGCAGAAAGGAGACACAGAGAACATTCAATTTCCTTTAGGCTCCCTGCCTAATTCAGCTCGGGCTGAGAGCCCAATTTCCATTGGACCAATTCTACTCTCTTTAAAGTCATGGATAGAAGACAGTCCTTCCTATCGTGATCTCTCGCTCTTATCTAGATTATCGTATTCAGAAAACCATTTCCTAGACTCTGGCTTGTGTTTGTAATGGCTTATTCTATGCATGCAAGCTTGAATGGGCTTGATTAGGCAACTCTTCACTGGTTAACTAAAACTGCATTCTAATAAGACTACGTAATGCCTTCCATTTTCACTATCTGCTTGAATACAAGTTCATGAAAACAGCTGTCTGTTTCAGTATTAAAGCATTTTCATTCAACAATTAACTCCTTTTGGACTGTGGATGTTATTTTCATCTTAAATTGCCTGAGGGAGATCAACCACTCAGAAGCCAACCCATCTCTACTAACTGAAGAAAATCAAAGTAATCTGTGTAATGCCAGCCTTTTAATCTAATGACAGCAAGTTAGGAGAAAGCGTTTTTTAAAACGGATTGGTTTATTAACTCAGAGAAATAGTGCCATTCTAGGTGTGCTGTATGAAAAACTGTGACGTTACTTAGGGAATTACGTATTGAAAAATGAGATATTTTCATAACTAAATTAGGCCTAAGTCTTAGACCTCTCATTCTAAAGAGATTAACACTAGAACCTACTTTGTGCCCTCCCTTTCCACAGTGCTTACTAATATGTTCAAAGAAATGGTTTCACAACGATTCCCCTCCATCACCTACACTGGGATTTTGGCTGGATTCAACTGCTCTTGTACAGTTCTTGGGCCAATAACCCCAGCTAGTGTTAGTTCCCGAGTGTGATGACCCCGTCAGAGCTAGAGTTTCCTATTTCACAGCACTCCTCTCCAATGTCTAGCGTTCACGTTCTTGCTGGCTCCTCTTCTGTGATGTGCCCTGAGCATAAGGTGTTGTGCGGGTAGAGTTAAGAACAGTGTTCGATTGGAGGGAGCTAAGCACTGTAGGAGTCCATAGTTGTCATTTCAAGAAACACACTGGGAAGGGCTATGGCTCAGCTGATAAGAACGGTGTTCGATTAGAGATAAGCACTGTAGGAGTCCATAGTTGTCATTTCAAGAAACACACTGGGAAGTGATATAGCTCAGCTGATAAGAGCTTGTCTAGCATGCACGAAGCCTCTAGTGGACTCCTAGAACCATGGGAAACCAGCCACAGTAGTGCACAGCTCGAATCGCATCACTCGGGAGGCTGAGGCAGAATGAGGAACTCAAGGCCAGCCTTATAGATGTAGAAAGTTTGAGGTCAGCCTTGGCTCCATTAGACCCTGTCTCAAAAGAAAAACTCATCAGAGGAATCTCAACCAGTGCATCTTCTGGCCAGAATGGCTGATTGATTTTCCTCAGAGAGTCCATGACACCCCAGAGTAGGCTAAGGAAGGAGGACAACTGAAGAAATGGGGGTTCTAGACAAAATCTTAGATGAAACATTAAGGAATATGAATAAGGCATTCATATTTAGTTACTAATTAGGACATTAGTCACTAATAATTTACCAGTTTGGTTCATTAATTCTGACAAAGGTGCCCAACCAATGGAAGATAATAATGCATAAAGTGAGTCTATGGTATATGGGAACTCTGAAACCTTCACTCACTTTTGTAAATCTTACTCATTTCCTGTGACTCTAACGCTACTCAAGAACTAAAAACGCTGTTGGAGAAGTAGAGCGAAAGGCGCCCTACTGTTTGCACTCTGTGAACACCTGCAGACACAGTCCTAAAAGCGTGGTGCAACAATTTTGGTGGCGACTTGGCAGGAATGCATGCAATTTTATTTGGTTGAGACACCTTTGTTCAATTAATGTTCAGCTTGGGTATTAGTTCAAGCTGCCACTGACCATCTTACCCTAACTAGTCATTATTTTTACACTTACCATACTGGCAACACTGTCCCCAAACTTTTAACAACTATCAATCTGCTTGTGGATACCAAACACTGGGATAGCAAAATGCGAGCCCCAGAATAGAAATTAGGAAGAAGTGGGGTTTACACCAAAACTAGTGAACGTGTTGTATCTATCTCAAAATTTTTACTATCTTGTTAAATATCATTCTTTAAGTATAAAATAGTAATATGGGTTTTCTTTTCTTTTTCTTTCTGTTTTTTTTGTCTTGACTCTAGCCATTTTAAAATGCACGCTGAGTAAATTAGAAATACCCTGAGACGTCCCTGCCAGGCACACAACACTGGGGCAACTCTGAACTGAGCAGTGATGTGTACAACAGAGCCATGGGTAACCATGTTTCCTGCTTCAGTTCCTGTCATCTAGCACCCCCTACGCTTGGCTCAGGTACATAAGTCCATGATCTTTAATTGGAATTCAGTTTATACAAAACAAAAATTGATTCAAACTACATTACTAGAGTTTTTCTTTAAGGTTTTGCAAATTTAAGTTTTCTTACAAGTATATATTGTACATTGAACAAATTTATTCCTCAACCTCCTACTTCCCCTTTTATCTCCCTGAATTCTTCTAAGATGATTTATGCAAATAACATTATTGCATATTTTAAGAGATAAATGAAATTATCTAATCTTCAGTTTATAGTAAAGTAAAAATGATAGGGTCTTTGTGGAAGACTAACATCTGTAAAGAGTTGTAAAAAGACTGAGCCAAATTTCCCTAGGAACAGACTGAGACCATATTGACAATCTGGCAATAATCATATTTACTATAAATGATGAAAAAGACCACTTGTGTTATACACGCTGGCATGAAAGGCCCTAAGATACAATTGCTTTTATAGTTTCTGACACGTGGCAAATTAAGTCATATTTTATAGATTTCCAATCTACTCAATCTTAAGTACCACTGTGCAGCTAAATAATACTCCCCCACTGCTTGCTCTGGCTCTAGCTCTCCCTCCCCATCTCTACAGCTCTCTTGGCATTTCTGCCCAGGTCTTATGTAGTTCAGGCTGGCCTCAACCTGCCTACAGAGCCTAGGATGACCTTGCGTCCTCCTGTCTCCACCTCCTCGGTGATAGATATACAGATGAAAGACCCCCGAGGGGTGTCTTCCTTCTGGGGAGACCCTTCCCAAGGAACAACGAGACCACTTATGCGGATGCAATAGCAAGAGGTGGTTTATTGATTACACGGACGCCTGTGGATGCAACAGTTTTCGGGTGGCTGAGCATGTCAAGCTGAAGTCAGGAGTTGCTTATATATGATTTGGG
>LOEQ01006754.1:0-11125 GCA_001685075.1 Bramus lutescens | reverse complement strand
TAGTGGATTCTAGCCATAAATAAAGGTCATTCATCCTATAATTCATGATCCTAGAGAAGCTAAATAGGAAGGTGAACCCCCCAAAAATATATGAGGCTTTCTTATACATTTTCTTCTTTCATTCAATATCAACATTTACAAAATATTAGTGATCATGTACCAGAATAGAATAAAAATAAAACAAACTGTCTAATACTGAAAAAGTATGGGTGACTTTAAAATACATGTCACAATTCTAGTTGTGTCACAGGGTAAGAATCTAAGCTCTCAGTTACATGGGATACTTTGAAAAGAGCCCTTTGCTCCCCACTTTTGGAAAATCTAAAGAGATAAAAACCAAGGGATAAAAATAGTATAGGCCCATATGGGCAATGAGAAAAGTACAGAATGAGAACCCAGGGGAAACCTATTGTCTTAGTTAGGATTTCTATTGCTGTGAAGAGCTATCATGGTCACGGAAATACTTGAAAAAAAAATAAGGGCTCGGCTTACAGTTTCAGAGTTTTAGTTCATTATCATCATGGTGGAATATGGCAGCATGCAAGCAGATACAGTGACAGAGAAGGAGCTGAGAGTCCTCCATTTTGATCTGTGTAAAAACAGCAGAAGGAGAGACCCTCTGTTGGACATAGCTTGAGCATACCTCTGCAATGACACACTTACTCCAACTAAGCCACTCCCTATGTGCCAAGCATTCAAACACGAGCCTATAGGAGGACATTTCTATTCAAACCAACACATACATTAAATACATTAAAGAGATTTTTGAACCTTAAGCAATAGAGCAGAAAACAGAAGGACACATGTGCCATCCACAGGGACGCAGACTCATGGCACCGGGTCCATGAGATGACAGCAAATGGGGACCATACTTTGAAAATTTACCTGGGTCTGTAGGAGGGCTGGTCAGCTGCCCTCATTCCTGTGACCACCAGGAAAATGTCAACCCTCCTCCACAGCTGAAGCTGTTTGCAATGAGGCAGACAGGGTATCGAGAATGCAGAAGTTACATTTAACATAAGAGACTGAAGGAGCTCAAGGGAAGGCTCAACAGTTAAGGACACATGCTGCTCCTGCAGAGGACCTGTGGTTAGTTCCCAGCATGCATGCAGTTGCTCACAACCAACCGTAACTCCAGTTCCACAGAGGTGCTCTCCTATGTCTGCCCTGTCTCCTCCCAATTAATGGATAGCACATAAGTCTTCCCTGAGTTATCCTCTAGCTCACTGACACTACACCGATTTTCTTCCTTTTGTTTAGTTTTAAATTTATTCTCTTGTTATTCTGCAAGTTCACTCCTTAATTTTCCTTAATTTCTACTGTTAATCCTATTTTTCACTTCAAATATAGTTTTAATGATGGAAATTAAATTAATTTCGACCATTTAAAATATCTTCTAACTGATGGCTTACCATGTACTCTTATGCCTAAATTCTGAATACATGTAATTATAATAACTATTTGATTATGACTGGCCACAAAGTAGATCATCTGCATCAGCTCTAAGCTGGCTGATTTAATTATTTTCTTCTTTAATAGAATCTCTTCTGAATAACATTTCCCTACCGCTTCTCACAATAATTGGTAAAACTGTGAATTTTGTCTTTGGGGACAGTGGTTATTTATGTTCTCCTGCTAATATTCTTGAGGTCTTTTCCTTTGGTGTGATCCAGTTACTTGGAATTATAGACATTCAGGTCTTGATTTTAACATTTGTTTGGCAGAACTACAACTTTTATTCAGATGTTTAATTTTCTCTACATTTCTGGGGAAATTCCTCAGGAGGTGCCTTCTGCCCTGTGACTTAGGACATGGTTGACGAAGGTTTGATAGCCCTGTGTCCACAGTAGAGATCACTCTTTCTCATTCATTTCAAGTGAGATGTACATATGCGTCTGGGATAGCAATCTCAACACAGTCCTGCTGTGTTCTGTGTTTCTGCAGCTTGTCCTCATTTGCTCTACTGTCTGGTGAAGGTGCTAGCTGACCGTCTACACTACTCAATTGCTGGGAGCAAAGACCTGTATTTGGTTATAGTCAAGCCTTCTTAGTTCACAAGTTAAGTAAGCTATTCAGAAGCCTCTGTAGAGCAAGTTCTGGGCCCAGGAAATAACCCAGTATCTTACCTCTCCCCGTGAGTTAAATGCCTGCAAACCTGCAGGTCTCAGGCCCCAGAAGTAATTAGCATTCCCCCCTGCTAGTTAACATTTACAGACCCTCAGTATTTCCTTATCTCTTTCTGTCAGCTAGGGATGTCTCCAGACCTGACATTCCAGTCAGAACAATTGCATAGCCACCCGCCTGCCCTTTTCCTATATAATGCCCCTGAGGAAAAAAAAAAATTGCGACTTGATCAGAATATAGACTTGCTGTCCTTTTCTCCTGTCTCTTGTTCTCCCATTTCTCTCCTCCAGGGTCCCGATTCCCGATTCGTGGGTTCGTGTCCAGCTGGTCAGGACTCTCAATCACAAGCGCTACCAGGCTTCCTCTGAATGTATCCTAGGCACTATCCAGGGCGTATTCTTGGACAACTTCACAGCGCATCTCTTTTGTTTCCCATCTCTCAGGTCCCCTGCCCTTCGCTTCTAGGCATCTAACGCCATGACAACCACTTTTCATTTTTCGCGTTCCTCCACTTATTTTGGCAGGGTAACAGTTCTCTGCACCTTCATCTGAGTGAGATGCTGAAGTTCTCCTAGTCTTGCTAAGTCACGAGCGCCTCGTCTCTTCTTCACTTGCCTCTCTACCGTCTATCGCACACATGCAACAGCACATCATTCTCCATCACGCTTTCATAGCCCATCTCCAGGGCTGTGCGCAGCGCTCCGGATCCTTCTCTAACATCAGTTCAATCCTTACCACTGACCATCATACATATGTTTTTATTATTATTTCTGCTCAGTGCCTCTGTGATTCTAACCCCCCCTTTCTTCTGTGAGCTAACAAGTTGTTCAGAATATTTCAGTCACATGCAAAGGGACTCAATAGTTTGTAAATTTATGGTTTTAATTCTATGGCTTTACAATATTTTTCCTTCATGATACACAATGATGTTGTATTTGTTGCAGTCTATGAAAGAATCCTCATGATGTGTTTGCATGATTTTCAGCGCAGTGCACTCTAACTAGCAAGTTCCTGCTGTCATGTACATTTCTCAAAAGCCCCATAGAATGTCCTCAGAAACACCCTGTTGAGCACCAGGAGCAGAAGACATACAGTTTTCCCCTTTCCTTATTCTTTCTCACCTTCCTCCAAAACACATTTTGGGTTCAATGTTTTTTCATTACTTTTAATAAGCATAAAACTACAGGAAAACCCAGGGAAAAGACTAGCTATCTGAGAAAAGCAATAGGTAATTATAATTGTAACATTAAAAGAGATCTTAAAATTACAGTGATTAATGATGAAAACATGTTTATGAAAATGGGGATGTCTGATGTTGTAAATAGTACACAAGTGTGCATATCCAATATTTTCAAAAACATACTTTGTGATGAAGGAAATATAATGAGAATTAGACTAGTTTCCTCTCAACTCACCTTTATGCCATTATATAAAATATATACGTATATATAGTATTATTGTGCTGTTAAGATTAAAGCTAATAATAGTAGTCACCATATGCCAATTTTAAATTAAAAACATAAAACAGATTGAAACCAATGAGTATGAAAAATGTTCCCAGCACAGATCATATCAGATATACAGCAGTTCGGTCATTATGAATTCAGCATAGTACTTCAGTATCATACCATTTAATTTATATATGATAGTGGACTTTTTCTATTTTTTATATAATGATCCTAAGACATAGGTCTATAACTTAAGAATCTTTCAAGCGCACAGTTTTGGTGAACAGAAGCCTCCAGATGTTTTGTCTACCAGCACTTGGAATGAAAGAGTAGTCATATGTGATTTCTGCTGACCTGAATTGATTTCCAGTAACACACAGTGGTCACAACAAAGCGTTCAAATATGACTTTTTGTGTATCTCAAATGTCATCGGAGAAGCTGGAAGTACACAGGAGAAAATCATTGCCAGACCATTTGGTTCTCTTATTTTATGTAAAAACATCCTAACTTGTCCTTTAGTTTCTTGCTTGCACATGCTCTCTTCCAAACTAGGACCATCCCCTGTCATCTACCCTGGTCAGTCTTCTAAGTCATCCTGTGCCCATCATTCCAACTTCCTCTGAAATAGAATATGCCATATATTTTCTTAGCTATTTTTATTTGTTGCATATTTTAAACCACATATAGGAGACATGTTTGTCTTACTCACTGCACTATCTTTCATTGCACTTTCTTTAGCACTAAGCAGGTGGTTCAATACAATGCTGGCTACTAAATAAATATTGAGTAAGTGCAAAAGTTTCATAATACGTGTGCATATTTAAATGTGGGTCTACAGAAAGTTGTAGAATGTGTATTTGCAGCAGACATCAGGAAACATGCAAGTTCATGCCTTCAGAGACAATGCATGGAGTAGTAGATATAATTTGCAAATTACCATATCACAGAAAATCCCCATTGATGCTCAATGACATTGCAAGTGGTCATGGATTGGGAATCATCCACATCTCTCTACTTGATAGTTGTACACTGAATGTGCACATATTCAGAGCCAACTTAGTTGGTAGAAAGCCAGTCACAAACAGAGCTAGGTACTTTGTCAAGTAATTCCCTCCCATCATGAAGGAGTATAATGCTTACTTTTAGTATAAAGAAACAGCCTAGAAAAAAATGTAACAAGAGACAAGTTTGTCACTATAAGAACCACGATCCCTATTAAAGTGATAAGCTTGCACATCAACAATTAATGTTCTGAAGTAAGGTACAGCAACTCAATGATGTTCCAGGTGTTTTTTG
This sequence comes from Bramus lutescens, assembly GCA_001685075.1. Classification (NCBI taxonomy): domain Eukaryota; kingdom Metazoa; phylum Chordata; class Mammalia; order Rodentia; family Cricetidae; genus Bramus; species Bramus lutescens. The sequence continues at coordinate 6,256 of LOEQ01006754.1, read as the reverse complement.
CATGGATGGACTCTATAACTGCTATCAATGAATGGCTTATCCTGAAACCCAGATTGACTAAATTATAGCATGGAATATTGTTGGGGACTGTGGACCCCCAGACCCTGAATGTTCTGTGACCCCCCGTCTGCTGGAGTAAACAACTTGTTTTCCTGTGCTTGCAGCTGCTCTGAGCAAACAACCTACCTGTTTTGCAGCTGCTCTGAGCACGAGACTGCCAGGAGTTCCTCATGTCTGGGGAGTGGTTTCTGGTGTGCTTGCAGTTGAGCGTTAAGGCATGGCCATTGTCAAGGAGACCTTATATAAGCTGGCATGAACACAATAAAGAGAGTATCTCTCTCTCTCTCTCTCTCTGAGAGAGAGAGAGAGAGAGAGAGAGAGTGTGTGTGTGTGTGTTTCAATCTCCAGCCCCTTGCGCGACTTGTAAATCATACCATAGCGCATGTAGAGCAGGCATTGCACTAAAGAATATAAATTAGCATTGTTTTTATTGACATTTACTTGCTGTTAGGCATTAGAACATTTAAGTTTATAAGTCTCGTTGTCCTTGTATGTAAAGTGAAAAAAACCACAGGCTTTACATCTCTGTTGGCACCACTGGAGGAGGCAAATAAGATACCCACACATAACAATCAATCACAACACAGTCACAGAACAAATCAAAGTTTAAAAGAATTGTTGGCACAGTTGCCTCTGTTTTCATACCTGCTCCTATTCTACTGGACTACTATACCTGTTCTTTGATTTCTTTTTTCTTTTCATTGAGCTATATAACTTATAGGTAAGGGCATTGCATTCTTTCAGTCCAATTAAAACTATCCTAGTAAGTTTATTCGATTATGTTCAGATTCAGATACAATGAAAACCAAGTCAGGGTCTCAGGAAATAGTAACTGCTCACATTAACTTCGCCATGACATGGCTATCATTGAAAGTGTATAGAAAACCAAGGAGTCTTGATGGAAATGGTATTAGACTCGGCTTTTATGTGGAGCTTCATGTTGCTTGGTATTAAAACTCCTGATTTAATACTCCTCACAAGTAAATGAAGATCAAAAGCTCAGTCTTCTTAGAAATCAAACTACCAGTAGAAATGCCATGGTTTGTTCACTTAAAAATATTTAGGGGAGACATACATTTAAAAAATTGTGTACTTTAAACATCTAAAATCAGTTTCATTTGGTTTGGAAAATCTGTTTTATTTCTGAAAAGCTCATACCATGTTAAATAAATTGATGACCATCGGAATGTGTTTCTTTTACAACACAAGCTATTGACTCATTTTGGTCTTTCAGAAGTACAATACTTATGGCCACCCTCGGGAAACTAAAATGCTTGCTATTTCCACATCAAAAACAAACTAACTTATGCCATCACAAAATACAAAGTACGTCTTTTGGTTGAAAGAATTGCTTGCTCTGTAATTATCAGCAGTGAGTAGACATGAGCCTTCTCAGGATGTGCAGAGAGATCAAAACAGCTGAGGTAAGCTGACTTGCCAATTTTTCCTTTCTCTTAAGCAAGATTGGGTCACACAGAGGCAGCAACATGCTTTCTGCTTTGTTACTGTGTTCCACCCTATCACACAGCAAAGTTTCAGAACTGTGATAATTATACAGTGAGCGTCACGCACCTATTTCTTACTTTGAATCCATCAGAACATCTTCAAAACATCTGTCCACTTTGGTACACTTTGCAGGAAGACTAAGAGCCTTTGAGAAGAGAAGAAATGATGTGTTGGATAAGGCAGAGAACTGCCTGGAAAATGATGGCGTTGGGTTTTAGTGAGATTAACAGTACTTCTAAATTTGCCAAGAGTCAAGCCTATGGAATATAGTATTGCAGCTTCAAAAAGAGATATTCAGTTAAGTGCAATTGTAAGAAATTGTCCGTTGTCAGGACTAATATTTTTCCTTAGTATAAGGCAAAGAATTGCCAGTGTCAGAATTTTGCTTGGTAGATTGCTAAAATTGGCATAGTATGAAATAGACATAAAGAAAATCATATCTTCTCAAATTGTATTTCTGTCCCAGGTCCCAAGATGATTGCAGCAAGTTCTAGACATGTCTGATGGGAACTGGCATATTTCTCTATAAAAGTCTGATGCAAGGGAACAAAATGAGTTGCTGTCAAACATTGCAGGAGAGTGGGATTCCAGATCTTCGCAGGGTGTTTCAAGAACTGACTCAGGGAGTCAATGCTCTTCGGGATACAAGGGTGGGTGTTTTCAGGATTGGAGTTGAGAGCTGTAACTGCCCGTGCATCTTGGCACTTCAGCATCTGCTTAGAGCCCTTGTTCCATGCAGCCTCACCACGACATAAGTCACATAATCACCAGAAACTTACATGAAAGGATGGAGTTTGGAAAAAGTCCATTGGATGTTAGACCTAAGAGATCATGTCAGATGCTTATTTGAAGGTGATGCTTTCCACTTACTTCAGAAGCATCTATGACTTTGCCTCTTGACTCCTTTTGGCCCTCATTTTTATATTAAATCAGTCCTCTAGAACAGTGGTTCTCAGCCTTTCTAATGCCGAGACCCTTTAATACAGTTCCTCATGTCGTGGTGACCCCAACCATAAAATTATTTTCATTGCTACTTCATAACTGTCATTTTCGTATGGTTATCAATCAAAATGAAAAAAAAGTGGTTTTTGGTGGTCTTAGGCGACCCCTGTGAAGGATTGTTTGACCTCTAGAGGAACAGTAATTGATGGCCAAACAAGTCAAATAACTACCCAACAAGCTATTTGAGTGAGCTTCAGGTTACTTTTGCCTCAAACGAGTTCAAAGAAGGGTACCCTCTCTTTGACAAATGTAATATGTGCTGAGTAACACTTCTTCCGGGGTATGAGCAAACCTCTCCTCTGGAGAACAAGTCTACATCAAAATAGCTATAAACTAAAGAGTTAAATACCTTCCTAAAGGAAAAGCAAAACCATCACAAAATGCACATCTTTTTGATTCTTTTAGAAGAGAAATATATTCAAGTCCTATGTTAAGCCTGTTTCTTTATTGTGTTGTGAATGCTTATGCTTACAAATTAGATAAGTGGTCAGTCAGGCAAGCTTTGGCACACAGCATAGTAGTTAAGATCATAGCTCCAAATCAGATTTATGGCTTTTCTCATGTACTTCTGAGCTCTGAGTTTTTCTAAACACAGGGACAATCAGAGGACATGTCCCACATGGTCCAGTTGTCCTGCAGTATGAAAGGAACCTGGTAGAATGCCTGGTGTAGCTTAAGCACTCTGTAAGTTCTGGTTGTTACTGATGCTTGTGCTAATGCTAATGTTGGTGATGTTTTTGTGGGATTCTCCTAGTATCTTCCCTCATATATAAGAAACAACATTGTATGGATTACAGTGTAGTAAGAACAGGTTAGTTCATACTATCTTCATTCTTTCTGGAATCTTAAAGTCTGAGATCCATTAGTGCTAATTCTTGTATAATCCTTTCCAAGAAATTACTTTCATTTTTATGTATTTGTTCCTTTCACTCTGCTCTTCCAGAATGTAACTCATCTCATTTGGGGTATCATTATATATTATAATTGTATCATTATATACCATTGAGAAGTCAGCTCTTTCAGTCCCTTGACTTATTGTTCAACTGTTGATTTGTCACAGTTCCGTGGTGTCCAGCACATAGCACTCTGCTAGTATACTGTAGGCTGTCTATGTTTGAGATAATGAAAGAGCACCCCTCTGTGATAGTTCATCTTGACTGCCAACTCAATAGACTTCAGAATCACCATAGAAACAGATCCCTGAGAATCTCTCTATTGGAGTTTCCAGAAGACCCACTCTAAATGTGGGTGGGGTAATTCCATGGGCAGGGTTCCTAGACTGAATAAAAAAGAAAGTGAATTGATAGTCAACATTCATCTCCCTCTCCTTCCTGAGTACAGATGCAATCTGACCAGCAGCCTATGTGCCCTCCCCCATGATGGACTGCAATTTAAAAATACACATTTCTCCTTGAAGGCTGTTTCCTTAGGGATTATGTCACAGCAATGAGACAAATATGATGTGGGATTTCCCTTTGTATGTTGTGAATATCATTGGTTAATAAAGGAACTGCTTTGGGCCTATAGCAGAGCTGTAGGGAAACAGACCTAGGCAGGGAAACCTAAACTGAATGCTGGGAGAAAGAAGGACAGAGTAAGAGAGAAGTCACATAGCTGCCAGAGATGGACATGGGAACTTTAGCTGGTAAGCTACAGCCACGTGGCGATACACAGAAATTATCTTTACCCAATTTAATTATACATTCTCAATCCGTTATTCAAGCTAGAGTTAATGGGCCAAGCAGTGATTTAAATAATACAGTTTCTATGTGATTATTTGGGGGCTAAGCAGCCGGGAACTAACTAGTGGCCTCCATACTACACAAGTAACCATGCTGTTCAGCTTTTGGAAGAGTTGGATAGATATATGGCAGTATTTAAAGCACAAATTTGGTTAAGTCTGTTTATGATTTAGCATTCACTAACTGAATGGACAAAATCATCATAGAAATAACACATATCATAGTAAACAGTTGCTTTAAATCCAAAAGGATTTCTTTTAAAATTAGCTCACTGAGTTTCTGGCATAATTAATCATTTATAGGTCTGAATTTTAAAATGTCTTCAGATCTATTTTAACATATTGGGAATTTGTAGTTTCTGCATTTTGGTGATATAAATAATGTGAAAATGTTTGGTATGGATCATACAATTAGTCACCATTACAGAGTTACAAATTTACTTTGATAGAGTCAAAACAAGATTTTTTTTTTATCCTGCCAGGGCTTTAAGCTTAAACTAGTAGCAAAGAAATGCTTTTGTTGTCAGTTGTCCTTTATGTTACCTGTGTTTTCACATATACCCAAGTTCCACAATTCATATTTATCTGAAGTTTTTTTGTTCTTGAAGTAAAAAAAAAATCAAGCTTTATCACAACCTTGTCATAGCCGCTTAAGCTTTATAGTATTAATAGGAATGCATTTTCCACTATACTTAGTGTTCACAACTCAGATACAAATTTGAGGAGCAGAGACAGGGAGTAATGGTCCTAAGGACAGGACAGCTGTAAGTTAGTAATCAAAAGCTTTATGAAATACATAAAGGAGGCAATGCTGTTTGGACTTCCACTGTTAATCTCCAATAAGCGCATCAGCTGTGAAGCCAGTGTAATCATGGGAATGTAAGCCCTCCTTCTCAGACCATCAGAAGCTCACCTCCATTCAACTTTTCATAGGAAACATTGAAGGCACAATTGAAACTAGATAACTAATATCTCCTCATCAACACTAGAATTTAACAGAAAGGGTTTTAAATGTATTCTCCACCACATTTGGATGGAGAACAATATTAAGATAGGCTCTCTCTTAAGACCATTTACAAAATCCAATCTTAAAATACCTTTACCTTGAGCAATGTGGTAGTCTCTAGGATAACTACAAAATATGGCAGTCTGGATGAGACTGTTACCCAGATAAATGTGCCCTTTTGCACATCTACATTGTTTTACTAAAGCAGCAGAAAAGATTACATGAGATAGGAGGACTCTTGGCCTTGGTTCCATTTGTATGTAAAGGAGGATGCTGTTCCTATTACTCACAAGCTAAAGGACCTTTAAGATTAGCATCATAGCCCAGTTTCCTCCTTGGTAAAAAATAAACATGATGCTGCATTTCCTATAAAATGTATTCTCAGGTTTAAAATATGGTTTTGAAATTGCCAGCACATGAAAGTATAGATAATAACTCAGCATTATTTATCACATAATCTTATTGAATGAACATGGAATTAAGAGTAGGGAAAAATACAATAAAAGAAATGGTAGGAAGGTCTTGTATTCAAAGGCAGTCAAGGCTCAAGCAAGCCAGTAGGAGGCTGAAGTGAACAGAAAGGTACTTGGTGAAGTATAAGTATATACGCTTTAAGGCTTTGGATTAAAACTCTCCTGTATTCACATACCCAAATTTATGGGACACAATGAAAGCAGTGTTAAGAGGAAAGTTTATACCACTAAATGCCTACATAAAGAAGCTGGAGAAACCCCACACTAGTGAATTAACAGAACATTTGAAAACTCTAGAAAGAAAAGTAGCAAACTTACTCAGGAGAACTAGACAGCAGGAAATAATCAAATTGAGAGCTGAAATCAACAAAATAGAAACAAAGAAAACAAAGAACCAATGAGACAAAAAGCCGATTCTTCAAGAAAATCAACAAACTAGACAAACCTTTATCCAAACTAACCAAAAGG